>JAVKPL010013102.1:0-70865 GCA_032173675.1 Gastrolobium villosum | reverse complement strand
GCTCTGGGACACAATTTCTGTCCCTTTATCTTCTCCTAAATCTTAAAAGATTACTGTCAGGCTCGTGACATTAAACAAGCGCTCATTGGGAGGCAACCCAACAGGGGTAATGTCCAAAAAAAAAAAAAAAAAAAAAGGGGGTTTCCACGCTGACAGCGTGAAATTCACGCTTCCAGCGTGACAAAACAGAAGGTCCCACGCTCATAGCGTGAGTGAACCTCCAGTGACCGCCACGCTGAGAGCGTCAACCGTCACGCTGTTAGCGTCAGCGAACAGAAACCTCCACGCTGATAGCGTGAAGATCACGCTGACAGCGTGAATGGCCAGAAAGCTTCACGCTTACAGCGTGGGATTCACGCTTCAAGCGTGAATCTGAAAAGTCGAGGGTTTTTCATTAAAAACCCTAAAACCACTCACACACCCATCTCATTTCCATCCTCCTCTTCTACTCTCCTCACCCTCTCACCGCCGTCACTCCCTCCATCTCCCTCTTCCTCTTCTATTCTCCTCACCATCCCCAAATCACCATATCATTCCTTCCATCTTTTGTCAATCAAGCATCATCAAGACAACCACATCTCCACCACAGAGCACCGCCAGTGCATCTCCATCAGGTTTCAATTTTTGATTTCAAATGGCTGGAGAAAAGGTAACTCTTATGATCCTTCAATTATCTCATGATTCTCTCTACCTCCTCCCTTTTCTATTCTCATGGTTGCTTTGTTTACATATTCCATGGTCATGAGAATGCTTGTAAGGATCTGTTGAAAAAAAAAAAAAAGTTGAGGGTGTTTGGCTGTAAGATATAAAAATAAAAATGCATGCTAGGTGTTTGATAGTTGGTCTCCAAGATTGGTATGGAACGTTTGGGTGGTATGCTTCATGATTTTATGATATACTTGAATTTGGTGCATTGGAGCCAAATATCTTGAATACCATATGACACAACCCCATGATAATTGATGAAAATTTTATTGGTTCGTGTGATTACAATTTTGATTTCACATGATATTTGGCAATAATTTCTTTCAAGATTTGGACATGGGTTGATTGTAAAAAAAAAAAAAATTTTTTTTGCGAGTAAGGTTATGAGATATTAAAAAGCAGTTGATTTTCCTGAATTTTAATGATAAACTGATAAATGATGCATACTTGAATTCTATGGTGTTGGGACTTTTCTGAGTGCAGGGTAAGCAAGTTAAAAAGACCACAAAAGGAACTGGCCCAGGGAAGAAAACGGGCGACAGTAGTGCTGCTGGCACAAAGAGGCCTCGAACCTCTTCTTCATCCGTTTTTGATAGTACTAGGTTCTTGTCCCCTGAGGCTCAAGACCGGTACTATCAATGGTTTGCACCTAAGAAGATCATTTCGGAGAGACAGATTAGTGTTTTTATAGATAGTGATTGTACGATCATGATAAAAGCTGAGAGAATAAGGTGGAACAAACTGGTGCGATTTGCTGGTCCAAGTTCAAGTACAATTCTCAAAGAGTTTTGTGCAAATGCTGACTTGGAAATGGTGAACTCAACAAGGAAAAGTTGGGTACGGGGACATGAGATTTCTTTCTCTCCCGCAGTAATAGAGACATTTCTGGGCACCAGTTTTGACAGGAGCAAAGCATGCTATTTTGCTCAGACATATAACAGAATGCAACCTTCTGAAGAAACCGGACTGTATTGGGAGGATATGCCAGATATTGCTGAAAGAATCAAAAGTGCAATCACCCATCCCTATGCCACATGGAAAACAAAAAGTGGAAATCCAGGGGTACCTGAGAAATTGGAAAGGTTGGATCTGAACCCTGAAGCAATGTTCTGGCATACATTTATCAACTCGACAATCATAGCATCTACAAATATGAGTGATGTGAATGTTGAGAGAGCGGCACTGCTGTATACCCTCATGAGTGAGGAGAATTTGGATATTGCCGCTCTACTATCTGAGAGGATTGTCTACATCATCACTCAGAAAAAAGCTGAGATCCATCTAGCCCACAGCTCCTTGATAGAGCAACTTTGCTTGGAAGCTGGGGTGGAAATTGATAATGATGAGGCTGATGATGTAAAAGTAAAAAAGGAGCTTACACAAGCAAATTTCCATGCAATGAGGGCGGAGTCCAACCGTCATTCCATCTGGAAGGCGTCGTGTGCCTTGGGTGAACAGCAACCAATACCGCCACCAGCTCCAGCATCTGCATCAGCACCTTCTGCAGAAATGGTACTTCTTCAGAGATTGGATCGTCAGATGCAAGACATGACGGTTGAGCAGAGGCTCATGCGGGGCATGCTTGAGAGACTATGCAGTGATCGTGGGATTGACACCACTAGTTTCAGATCACAGCATCCACATTCTTCACCCCCAGCTGATGATGACACCATGGAGGATTACTGATGATCCTCTATCTTTTCAAAAACAATTTTTAATTGTGGTTTTAATGTTTTTAAGTCAATTTCCTTATTTGATTTTGTTGGAAGACAGTATGATGAAAGAATTTTCCCTTTTGATGCAATATCTTTGGATAAAAAATTTATTTTTGTTGATTAACAAAGATGTGCATGTTCCAGTTGACAGAATGCGAACTTTGTGCTGTAAATAGTTGTTGCTGAGGACAGCAATGTTCTAAATCTGGGAATTGGGTCGCATGCTGCACATGCGAAACATTGCTAAATGTGGAATACAAAAGGGAGACTCTTAACACTTTTACTGTTTTAATTTAGTTTTAGTTTTCTTCTCATTTCATTTCATTTCTGCATATAAAAAAAAAAAACTTGAATTCCAAAGCAAGCAATCTCAGGTTTGACATGTTGCTTCAAGTCTTAAATTGGAATGAGTCAATGATATCTGTGAATATTCATCTGTGCATTTGATTTGAGAATGATGTCTGCTTGTCTGTATAGTTACTTCATGGTAAATCTTTCTAAGATAATGCCTGATGTGAATTCTGGAAGTTAGATCCTGGTTTGAAAAACAGCATAGAGGATTGAGCTGAAAATAGAATTAGAGAACCTCATTGTAGTGGTTTCTTGAATTTGAATTGTTTCTCTAGCTTGCATGCATGGCTGATATGATAAAGGCAATTCTTTCTTGTAATTACTTGGCCAAATAACTGTCCAAAGAAATTTTCATTGCTAGCCCATTTGAGCCTTAGCCTGTTATTTCTTATTGGATTCAACCATAAGACACATGACTTCTTTTCCTATTGACATACCTTGAATGAGATTGAAGCACTTATTACAGAAAATTCAAGAAAAAAGTTCATAGAAGTTGAAGTGATGACAAAAACAAAAGCTGAGATTAAAGAGAAAAAAAAAAGAACAAAATGAAAAGTTGCATAGCAACAGAAAAGGCAAGAAAAGGTCAAGGAAGAAGAAAAAGAAAAATATGAATAGAAAAGGAAGAACTAAGTGAAATTGTGTCTGAGCATGAACAACTAGTAGTTTTTCAATCTCATATACAGTAAAAATTAGCTACTTTCCCAAATATTCATACCTTAGCCTAAGCCAAGTTACAACCTTGCAAAGACCTTTTGATCAGTAGATGCATGGCGAATGGATTCCTTATTTTTAGGAATTTGAGAATATGTTCAACCTCAAAGATTAACTGCTACATTGAGGGAATGAGTGCAGAACCCTCAAACACTGAGTGACAAAAACATGCATGTTAGTGAGAAACATTCAAGCTGGGATCCAAATTCTTGATGAAACTGAAAAGTATTATTACAGATTTTTTTTGCCATGAAGTTATACGTGCATAGCAGTTTAAGATTCTTAAAATATATATGCTCAGATGTCTCTTTGCAGAAGTTCATCTTGTTTCTCTTCTGATTCATTACATTGCTGGGGACAGCAACGTTCAAATCTGGGAATTGTTTGATGTGCCGTCAGCACATAAGTAAATTCAAGCCAAAAAGAGAAGAATAATGAACTATTCCTCATCTAAAATGCAATGGTTCTTATTGTAATCCTTAAATTCCACTTTCAAGAGTGTTTAACTGATTTTATGCTCAAATTTCAGGAAAAACAAACAAATCTGGAAGGAAAATGAGGATTGGCCAAGAGTAAGATCCACGCTCACAGCGTGAGATTGACGCTGCAAGCGTGGGATTACAGAGGCATCCACGCTCACAGCGTGAGATTGACGCTGCAAGCGTGGGATTACAGAGGCATCCACGCTCACAGCGTGAGATTGACGCTGCAAGCGTGGGATTACAGAGGCATCCACGCTCACAGCGTGGGATTGACGCTGCAAGCGTGGGTTATAAAAGCTACAGCTGAACTATCAAAGGGCAAAAGTGGAATAAAAGATAAAATGTTGGTCTTATAAATAAGGAGGTGCAAATTCTGAAAAGGCACTGATTGCTAAACCTAGAGAAGACCGCCATTGGAGAGAGAGGAGGCAGTTCGTCGTTCTTTCTTCGTTCATTCTTGTAATTTACTTTCTTGTTGAATTTTATTTGAGATCAGCCATGAATATGGTTGGCTAGATCTTAATATTGTGGTAAGGGTCACAACCCTGAATGTGAACCCCTTGTAGTTTGGATCTGATTTATATATGTTTATCCTTCTGCATCTATTTCCCTTCGCTCTTCATCTCATTGATCTTTTAGATCTGATCATTCTAACAGATCACCAGGGTTAGGATTCACAATAGGGATATTGGGATCCTAATTCCCGAACAGGAGGAAAATAGCTGTTCATGTATGCACTAGGGATAGGCTACATGAACCGCAAACGCGAAAGATTCACTGAATTGCATGATTAACCTGAAAAGGAATCACTAAGGGATTAGGGTTCTAATAGGGTTAATAAGGTTAAGATCACTAAGGGATTAGGGCTTAACCAATTAAATAAAAGATGGTGAATCGTTTGATCAAAAGGGTAATTCATTTGTAAATTTATATTCAGATTACAAGGTGGGGATCAGACAGGTGTTCGTACTCTTACTGCAATCTTTTCACAATTATTTTTCACAACATCTTATAATTTAATCTTTCTTCATCTCTTTCTTCAGAAAACCCTAAAAATACGCAATTTACTTTTTAATTTACTTTTTGTTTTTAAACCAACAACAATTGCTACCTCTTTTGATCCGTTCAACTTAAGGGGACTGGTTATTGTAGTACTTGGTCTACAATCCCTGTGGAGACGATACTTACTTATCACTTTTATTACTTGGAACGATCGGTATACTTGCCGAGTTCGCAACAAGTTTTTGGCGCCGTTGCCGGGGATTGTAAATTCCAATATTATAAATAACCGTTGATCTTTGAATCTGGATTTGTTTTATTTTAGAAACGATGAAACCGTGGGATCGAACGATCCCATCGATTTTACAATCTTCCCCGTCGATCCCACTCCACATCGATCTTCATCTTACTTCCGATTTGGATCATTTTTGGGTCAAAAATCGTAGAATCGTACGATCATACAATGTACAGCGCGATCTTGACAACATTGAAATAGACGCAGCCAACAGTAATTGAGTACTTTCTTTGAATCTGGATTTGTTTTATTTTAGAAACGATGAAACCGTGGGATCGAACGATCCCATCGATTTTACAATCTTCCCCGTCGATCCCACTCCACATCGATCTTCATCTTACTTCCGATTTGGATCATTTTTGGGTCAAAAATCGTAGAATCGTACGATCATACAATGTACAGCGCGATCTTGACAACATTGAAATAGACGCAGCCAACAGTAATACCAAACTTTTTAACCACAGTTCAAAAAAAAAAAAGAAAAAACCTTACTCTGCATCACGAAACAAGCCCCGCAGTTAAATGAATTAATTAAGATCAGCATATAACCTGATTAAACCCAGCTCTAAATGCATCCATCTGACGGGTGATTCCAGTCTTGACAGTTGCATCAACCACCATGGATACGTACTCCTCCAGATTATTGATGTCAACCTGAAAATTTTACAGGAAGTTCAAAGCAATTTTCATAATTAGAGAAAGAATCAGAACCAAAACAAAAACCAATAAAAAAAAATGGGATACACTAACTCAAGGTTTAACTACGTACAATCTCATCTCCTGGTTTCAAGATGTACTCTGGATAACCAGGAAGGGTAAAATCTAAGAAGAGATCTTCAATTGGGGCCCCTCGAAAATGTAAGTTAGCAATGCTATCAGTACAGCCACTGCCAATAGATTCTATATAATGTTTCCGGCAAACAAGAGCATTCAACTCTTCCAAAGTTTTCCCAAGCTCAGCGTCAATGAAAAGAATGTCATGCAAATCAAGCTCCTGCAATAAATCAAAAGCTAAATATATACTGACTCAAATAAAATCAGACTTTAGAACAACTATACACATTAAAATGGTTAACTCATCAACATTGCATAACAACTTACTTGACCCAAAACAAGCTTATAAAATGCCACTGACAATGGTAAATCCAATAGGCGTCCATCTTGAAGAGCTTTAGCCACTACACGGCCTACCAGCCGGAAATATTCAATCACTTTAAAAAACTGGCTACCCTCTGATGCATCAGCATTTGCAGGCCAAGGCCGAGGAAACAACCCAAGAGGAGTTTGAACAAGTTCTCCATCTCCAGCAAAAAAACCTTCACTGCTTTTCATTTTCTTTTCATCTCCATCAATTTCCATTTGATAATTCTCTGAAGAACCTGATCTCCACATTTGAAGTACAACTTTTTGTAAATCATGACTTAGAAGTGTATAGAACTCAAGGGTGGGACCCAAGCCAGTACCAACTTCACCAAAATATTCTACTTCAAGTACAGCCTTTTGGCTAGAATACATCTCCATCACTTTAGCAGCAGAATCCAAAACACGGTTTCGAGAGACACGAACCTTTTGACGCTGCAACCTCCCAACCCTAACCTCCCTTTCATTTGTTGATCCATGACCATCAGCACCCTGCTGTTGCTGAAGTCGATACAGTGCACGAGATAACCCAAAAGCAGTTGAATAAAAATACTGTCGCCGGATCTCAAAAGGAAACAAAAAAGGGCATGCTTTGGTTAACTGGTAACACCACGAGGGAAGACTCCCACTGCATAGGGCAAGGGCATCTTGTATTTGCCTAGCTAATTTTGGAGTAAGCTTGCTGCTTATAAATTCCTCTGGAGGAACCCTAGCACCAGTTGTAACAGCTAGCTCATCTAAATCCAAAAATTTCCCACCAGCAAAGCTATCAGTAACCACCTGGGCCCTCAATCGAGGTGCAAGCTGGTTCAAACCCTCTAGCACTCGCAATAGTGCCAATATATTGTATGTAGGATTAGATTTTTCCAGCTCACAGGGCAATTCTCCCAGTAAGATACTATCTAGTACAGATGTTTTATGCAGCTTGGCTTCAGAAATGGAATTTGGTACAGACCCAGATTTGCCAGATTTTGAAGCATTTGAACTTGAACCTACAGTAGAAGCCTTATCTGTTTGGTTCTCTGCCCTCTGATAAGTTATAGTGTAAATATCACCCCACAGCCTGCTTCCATCACTGGATACATATTCACTACCAGCAAATCTCTCGTCATCATCTTCATCTAGCACAAGCTGTCTTTGAATTGCCTGATATATAGTCAAATGTCTATTAAGCTGCTTCCCACCAGCAGTAAAGATCAACTTCGGAGGATCATTAGAATTACAAAACAATGGACGCCCTTGCCGATCTCTGCCGCCCCTGATACCTCTGTTATTAGCAGATCCAAGTCCAGCCATGGCAGCAGCAGCAAATGACATTGCACCCCTTGAGCTAGAAGAATAGCCACTCCTAAGATCAGCCAAGTCTGATCCCCTGACTGCACCAACTTTGCTGCTAGAACCTGAGGCTGCATTAGTCTGACCATCACTTATAGCAGGAGCAACACTACTCTCCTCAACTGAGTCACCCAATTTCACATCATGTACTTTGTCAGGCAAGCCAACAGGAAGAGAATCATCCCTAAGCACCTGCATAAGAAAAATTAAAAAAGCACAAAATTTGTAAGAATAGATGCAATTGAACTTAAAGATAAAGTTCAATCTTTGTTAACAAAAACTAAATATGGTTGTAAAATTTTGAAAAAAATAAAATAAAAGCAATTCCATTTGATAAAATCTAAAAAAGATAGGACAGCAGCAGTGGTTGTATAGGTGATAAAAAAATAAAGATGTATACAGATTTTAACATATCAAAAGCAATGTTAAGCATTAAGAAAGAGAAATGATGTCAGAAAAGCAAAGAAGACAATAACATAATATCCAGCTAAATGAGATATTGATAATTAATAAGGTGAGGAAATATCAGTCAAAAAAGAATAAGAAACACTAGATAATATACATCTTCATGGTCATCATCTTCATCATCAGAAATATCATCATCTTCAATCACCAATGCCTCATCAATCTCAACAGGAGATATATCCAAATCTTCATCCTACAACAAAGCAACGGAAAATAATGTCAAGAGAGAGAGAGAAAAAAAAAAGATAAGAAAAAATAGCTATTGCTAATACTAAGATACTTCAGGAGACATCGATTAAGTTCACGATTTGATACAAAGCAGAGCCCAAAAAAAATCGGCTTAGCAACTGATTGGAGCCCTATCCACCTCCACCGCATATAGTGTGTGTGTGTATTTTGTACTCGGAAGATCCTACCAACAGTTTAACAACCACAAGAACCAAGCTAAATAACATTGAGCATGCATGTAAACACTGACACTGTCATAATATAGAGGAAGGGAAAAAAAAAAAAACAGAAAGTATAACCTGGATAGAAAAGTAACCCCACCCAAAAATAAATCTAAAATATTCCTTAATAAGACAAGCTACAATCTCATAATGTGAAAAGTTTAATGTCAGACTAAAATAATCAAAATGTAAACTGCACACATCAGTTGGTTTTGACTTTTGAGTAGCATTACACAAATAATCCTGACATACATGCATTTTGGCATATATGTAATCTCCATTTTAGAATAAAGAAAACCAGGAAATGGAATAATCAAATGTAGTTCCTTTTAATTTAATAGTTTACTTATTTGACTTTTTAATTTCTTTCACGAGAATTGATGAATGAAAAACAAAACCAAAAAAAAAAAAAACCATGAATCGTGTGATTCATATCAATGATATAGAATCACAGCAATTCACGCATGTATCATACAATATAAAATCATCTCTGATTCATCACATGATATGAATTGCTACCTTGCCAAATCGTATTGAATCATGTGATTCTAACAATCATCTGAACACGTCTGCAGGGAATTTTTACAACAGCTTAATTTTAATAGATGGAGAAAGAAATTAATGATGTCAAAAAGCAACTACTCTAACAAAATACTCAAAAGAGCACTTAGGCTACGTTAATAAAATAAGGGATGAATATAGCTTAAATAAGTAACTAAAACTATAATCAACAAAAACCTATAAAACTAAACTGCAGAGCTAAATCATTTGCAGGATCTACTAACATCAAAATCTAGCATGTCCAAAGCTACATATCCACAAAGAGATCTCAGCTGTCTTTTCAAGCCATGCAAAATGTAATAAAGCATCTTTTAGGTATCTTAAAATGGCACTAATAAGTATCTCCTTTATATTTCACTTTGAAAGTCAAAACAAACTGTAAAAATGAAGAGCCAGATCATCCACCTCAAACTCCCCTTCATGTGTGGTCAAAGAAAAAAAATAATAAAGCCTAGACTCCAGATCACCAGAAAGAATCGGAGGAAAGAGTAAAACCATAAAAAAATCCAACAAAGACTAAATAATTCAAAGATAAACATTGACTGGGGCAAACAAAAAAAGATTTAGTATCATGAACTAGAGCCCAGGATTTCACGGTATACCTCAGAAGTAGAGTCACCATTTACAGGTTTCACTGGAGTATCTTCATCGAGAGCTGCTCTTCTGCGTGCAGCATTCCTGGTTTGAGGTCCTCTTGCCTCCTCTTGTGCAGGCTTTAATACAGCTTTTCCCTTACCCTTAGATGAGCTCATGCTTTTATCTTGAGTTATTTCTTTTCTGGGCGTATCACATATATTAACAGATGATCTGGATCTAGTAGAATGGCGGCGAGTATTGGAAGGAGTAGAAGGGGAAGGAGATGAAACACCAGCTCCTGCAGGAGTTGTCCCAGATTCAGAATTCCCAGCGGGTACAGTGGACTTCTGACCAGATTCACTTCGCTGGATGCGGGGCCAAAGAAATTCTTCAATGGCTGCTAAACTTGCTAAAGGATCAATCAGTACAACATTGGAAGAATAATCCCTAAGGGACTTTTCGCCCTGGGCTCGACAGAGACGCAACTTGAAGGGCTGAGATAATGCACTTAGTCCAGAGGAGAGGCGTCCACTTCCACTAGATGACCTAGATGAATGACTCAGCACAACAGGGAAACGCTCCAAGGAGGACAAAGCATTTTGAAGCTTCTGGACCAAGACTGTCATAGGAGCCACAGCCCCAATGTCAGTACTGGACGGTAGCGCAACAGCTATAAAAGACTTAAACCTTGTAAGCGCTTGTTTTTGAACATTGGGCAGGTGGGCTTCTGATGTTCGATCTTTAGAGAAATACCCACAAGATAAATAATTCAGCAAAGCTGCAACAACACCACTACCAATAAATTCAAAAGTAGATACACCATCTCCTTTGCCAAGTTCCTCTAGCATGTCAGATATCACCCCAATCAAATACTCTTCCTTATTAGCAGAGTTCTCTTCCAAACCAAACCCAGAAGTTTTAGATTTCCCCTTCCCATTAGTCCTTTGGTCATCAACACCAGCATTTAACTTCATGCAAAGATTTTTCAGATGCAAAAGATCATCGGTAACACCAACTTCAATAGCCCCAGGATCTGAAGGGA
Organism: Gastrolobium villosum; assembly: GCA_032173675.1. Taxonomy (NCBI): domain Eukaryota; kingdom Viridiplantae; phylum Streptophyta; class Magnoliopsida; order Fabales; family Fabaceae; genus Gastrolobium; species Gastrolobium villosum. The sequence continues at coordinate 60,036 of JAVKPL010013102.1, read as the reverse complement.
AGTACTTATCTTTAAAAGTTCTAGCAGCTGCACTAACAGATAACCGGATACTAGAATTTACTGTTGGAATATCCACAGAACTTGGAGGTGAACCAACATTTACTGAAACTGGGCTCTTGAAATCATCCAAAGAATTTCCATCAGGATTAGAATTACCACTGCGTCGCCTATAACGCCTGGAACGAGATGATGCTCCAGATACAGAATCATTATCCTTCTCAGTGGAAGATGCTTGTGTAGAGACATTGGTTGAATTTCCAGCTAAAATAAGTTGGTCCACGGCATGGACAACACCTTCTCTGATAAACATCTTAGAGAATGTCCCAGGAAGTTTTTCCATAAGAATTTCAGCAATTTGCAAGGCAGGAATCAAAACATGTGGATCTTTCCATGCTAAGACGCCAGCTAAGAAACTATATGATCAGAGGGGCAATGCATAAGTTTTCTAAACCCATAAAGGCAGTGAAAATATCAAGCAATATCAACCCAATTAAACTTCTAGATACCTTGATATATTTGTTACACTCAACAAAGACTGGATCATCTCTGCAGTGCTGAAATACATTAGTTTTCCAATGACAGAAAGGCATTTGTGCCGAACAGGACCATTGACACTAGAACCATAAACCTGTTAGAAAAGCAAGCCAATACATCAATTAGCCACGGAAGAAGAGGAATGAAGAAGAAACGGAGCCATTTAACAGAACTAATTTCATTTAATTTAAAAAATTTATGAAACAAAATTTAAGTATTTGATCAACACAACAAATATCAACCTGTATTAAAACTGGGAGGAGATCCATCTTAAATTGCTTAAGTAGCTCAGGCTGCTCATTTAATAGTTTCTCACGAGCCGATATCTCAGGAATATTTCCATTTGTGTCTTCTTGTTTCCCAGAACTGCCACCAGGCGACTTTTTTATAACAGGCCCTTTCACAAACAAGTTGGAGCTGACTGGAAGGGAAATTGTTCCTTGCGGCAATGGGGGCAGAAGCTCATTTGCCAGATTCACAATCTCAAATATCTGTATATAAGAACAGACAATTAGAATAATCCCATCTCTTTACAAAGGTAAAAGAACTGAAAATATCGAGTATTTAAATGATGAATTTAAGGTTAGAATCTGTCAAATGAACCATATAGAGATGAAACTACACATGAATGACCAAAAGAAGAATTCTGAAGTACCCTATACCTGCTCTGGTGGCCTACTCAATGCAGGAGATACAGAGCTATTAGAAGAAGCTCCAGAACCAGATAGAATATCTTTAAGAATGCCACTAATTCCAAGGAGAAGTAAAGATTTAGCTCCAAGAGGGGATCCACTTGCACAAGTAGAAAGAAGTCGGATTAAACCCTGCATACAACTTTAAAGTTAAGGACCAACAACTAGAGGCAAAAGCATTAAGTGATAAATAAAAAATCAAGTAAAAATTGCACTTACAGTATACGTTGGCGTGCTGAGAGAAGCCTGTCCACCTCCAGAACTGCTGTTAGAAATGAGGGAAGCTGCTTGTGTAACAAGTCCATGATTGCACAATTCATCTAATTTGTCTGGAGACGATGCAAATGCTTCAGCTATTCGAGTCAAACAAACAGAGGCATGCTCCAGGACCTACAGAGATTAAGAATGCATATGATGAAGATATAGCTAGATAACTGATAATATGGACTATGGGGATCAGATTTTTCCTCCTTCCAAACAAAACTTCCTTAAAAGTTAAAAATATAGCTGTAACAAGGAAAACACAGTTTTCATTATATGACAAGTCTGACAACAAAACATGACCTTACCTTGGAATCATGGTACTGAAGGAGGTTTGTCAGGAGAGGAACAGCTTCCATCACAAAGTCAGCTGCATCTGAAGGAAGCTTCTTGCACATATTTGCAGCAGTAGACAATGCAACCCGCTGAAATATACAATTATGTCAATATATGGTTGCTCGCTAAAGTCACCTATCGCCAAAAGAATTATGACAGTCCACAATTATAATGATCCTCAAAATGTAGGAATGATGATTTACCTGAACTCCTGTTGAGAAGAAATCCAAATAAGACAGCACTGCCATAAGAGCACCAGCTCGTAGGCAGGCAGTTGGGTGCTCCTGAGATATCTTCTTTAGAGCTTGAAGGGACTGTTCATGTCAAGAATCAAAGTAATCAAACAATAAGAATCTCATTTCCGGAATCCAAGGCCATTGATAAGCAAATGCATACACTCAGACACAATAGAAAATATAACTTTGGAACCTCGTTCTAAATAGTTCTATAAACAATTACAATTACACTCACATGATCAGAATTCAACACAAAACATGCAACGTTTGTTCTAAGTTCCTAATACCGGGTTCACTAATCATATAATAGTAATGAATGAGGGAACAACCTGCTCCGCCAAGTCCATATACTCTATGGTGAGCAACCTGGCGCAGAAGATTGACACTGCCCCATAATGCACAACAGCAGCACAAGATGAAGGGAGCACGTCACAGAGATGGGTTAGCGCCCTGGCTGCAAGAAGCATGATATCAGGATTGCTCTCGTGATTGAGCAACCCAACGAGCACGGGAACAAACGAATCAACCGAGAAAGTACTAAGGGAATCCTCGGTCCCAATTGAAAGCATTTCACAAAGCTGCGTCAATGCCTCAACCTGCCTCCCTTCTTCCCCATCAGCCCGCAACCCAAACAATATTTTCTTCAGCCTCCCACTCTGCTGAGACGACGACGTAGAACCCATTGCAGAAGACGGAAGCAGATCATCCAAACCCGCACCAAGTTTCCGAAGAAGACCTTGAAGTGCACTACTCGCAGAAGTCAAATTCTGATGCAAAATCCCCACGCCACCTTCACTGTCATCGTCACCGTCATCTCCAACACCACCGCTCTCAGCAATCCCCCTCTCAGCAATTGCATCCCTATCCCTATCCCTTTCCCTATCCCTATCCCTAATCCTAACATCATGTTCCTTCTCCTTCCCCTTGTCAGAATTGTCCCTGTCCCAATTCCTGCCACCGCGGCGATCGCGGCGTGAACCGGAAGATTCGTTGGTGGTGTCCATAGGAGGAGGATTTTTAGGCAGCAAAGGTTCCTTTTCCTTCTGCTTCTGCTTCTGCTTTTGCTTTTGCTTAGTCTTAGATGCGCGGGAACGAGTGTTGACAGAACGAAGAGGAGCGGTGGTGGTTGTGGCGGTGGCGGCGGCGGCAGCGGAAGAAGAAGAAGAGGAGAGACGGGCGCGCTTGCTGGAACGGGTGGTGGGACCCGACGAAGAAGATGAAGGGGCAGCTGAGGAAGCCTCCGCCCGTTTCCGACTACGAGTTTCCATACAAAAACCCACCCACCCCTCTATCTGTCAACTCGCTCGCCACCGAGCGCCAATTACCCTGTCATCGACGCAATAATCCTTACCATCCGATTGATATATAGATCGAATCTTTGTTCAATTGAATCAGCTCCACAATTCCAAACCCTAGATATGATGGATTTTCACGTTTCTGTGTTGTGTGTGTGTGTGTGTGTGTACAGTGAGATTTAGTGTAATCAATAGCGACAGAGATTAACCAAATAAAGGGCTTGTTGTAAGAAAACCCTAAGCCAGAGAATGGTAAAGAGAAGGTAGAGAGGGATGGAGAATAAACGGGGCCAGAAAAATATTTGTACCAAAAAATAAAAAAAATACATGGGGTTTTATATGTAACTTTCTTTTGTCTTTTTTTATTTATTTTTTTATTTTTCGGTGATGGATTGGTCGCTCATTCTCATCAAACAGCTCGCCACGCTCGGTGGCACTACCGCAGTGTGGCGCGTAGGTAAGGCGACGTCGGTTTGACAAGCCACCCCCGTATACAATCTCATAAGATCTCATATATTTTTTTCTTCTTTTTATATGACGTTATACACTTTTATGTATGTATAAAATCTCTTATAACATAAAAAATACTATTCCCATATTTAAATGCGCTAAGTATCTACTTAAAACAATGTACTAAGTAACAATATTTTATATCATGTATTATTTAATGTATCATATTAATTATAATATTAAAAATAGTTAAAGTGAAAGACACTAATAAATAACAGATTTCATCCGGAAGACCCTAGTCTATCTTTGCCGGTAATGAAATATTTTTTAAAAGGTTTTTATTTAGCATAATTCTTTAAAGATTTGTAGAGGAATTGGAAAGACCTAAGGAATTTATTTAGCACTCCACTTATAGAGATATATACCTCAAAAAGATCAGTGTTCTCAACTGAAATGGACATATCCCATGTAGGATTATTGGCCTAACCAATAAAAGTTCCAAAGAGCCTAAAGATTATTGCTTAATAAGGAAGAAAATATTGTTATCTCGCGTATTTTGATAATCCCACAACCACCTAACACATAATACCATTTGTTCGATGAATTACGATTACACGATATCAGCTACTCAGCGTATCACTGCCCTCATGTGAACCAATAACCCAAGGACAGACACATGCATACCACCACATCTACAAAAGACTTAGCCTGGTGATAGGCATCTCGTCCAAATAATAGCCTTTGAAGGTTACCACTCTCCAACAATAAAAATGAACATGGCCATATCAAGGTAGCATAATCAGGACGCTCATCTAATATGAATACATAGGCATTAAGCCCAAGTGTGATCAGTTTCCTATCAATACTGAATATCTTGAATACATATTGACTTAAACATTGGAGTGCCTTGCAAGTACCTCCCTCAGTTTCTCCAAGTTACATCAAAGTCTTAGTCCCATCTCCATCATCTCGCAAAGGATCTCGTCAGCCAAGCAGGCATCTCGCAACAACATTCCAATCATACCCAACTCACCAGCAGGCTCAATCATGAATGATCCAACCTAATAGTTATTGGATTGATCATTAACTTACGAAGGTTATCCCATCTAAATGAAGCTTTCTTGATTAAAGTTACGCATAGAATTTTCATCAAGCTTAAGGATTTATGGTTCCAAATTCTCGTTGGTAAATATAGGGAGAAAGACAAACTTCTAGCAAATGATTAATGCAACTAGCCCTAACTCAAATATATGGATATAAATGAGTGTAATATTTCCTCAAATCATATGAAACATTATCCCCCTAAAATTAGGATGGTACTACTACAAATCTCTAAGAAGATGAATGACTTTATGGATTTAAGAAGTTAAAATCACAGGCAAAAATATTAAATGTCCCTTATTACTCAAGAAATGAATACGGTTGTAGCTCATTACATCGATAAGTAAGGGGAATGAGATTTTAGTCAAACTATGTACTTTCCTTCCTACCAATGTCCTTTAAGTTTTCTCAGCTACCTTTCCCTTACATAGATCGGTGTGATAAAATTAGTCATGGTCATAATTCATAGGGAAATCACACAATCAAAAGTACATACAACGTATTAACTCAATTCTCCAGTGAACATTAGAAAAATTGAAACACTATAGTATAATAAATTTATTCTGATATTTATGAACAATCTTGAAACACGAATTATCAATAACATCATTTTGAATTATGGATTAAAGGATAATCTTTTGTAGTGTGACTTCTTCATGGTGAACATGGTTGCCACATCAATGGAGGAATAAAGAATTGTATGAGAAACACTACATTAAACCTCGCAACGTAAAATTCTACATTTAGACCATATGTATACATTATCAAAGTTAGGGAACAATAATTAAATCGGCACAATAATGAAAAAATAATTTAGACTTTGGTCAACTAGAGTTTCCCCTTTAATTAAGGGTATGGCTTGTTGTAATCCATTATGTGCTCATGGCTGAATTACAGAGCTTACTTACCGGTAATTATTTAGCCTAAGGATTAGGACTCAAAAAAATTCGATCGAAAAATGGCTAAAGAAGAAGAATAGCATACTGAGTTGGATATAGATCGAAAGGGGTGAATTTGGTCTAAAATTATACAATAGTGATGATTTATTACACGAGGATTCATTATCGTCGCGACAACCCCTTTTTTCCCTTATTTCGCCATCGACACTACCTCTGTTATGCCTAAAGGAGGAAGACAAAGCAGTTATAACCTTATGTTCTATATACTCAATGAAGACTTTACTTATTTCCCAAGCTCCTTTGTTTGTGTGTGACGATGATCGAAACGTAAGGGTGGAGTTAAGGTTTTAATCCAATAAACCAATGTAGTGTGATTGAACCAAGGTAACTCATCTTTTAACCAAGACTTTCTCTTTATTGTAACAGAGCCTCTAGAATAAAATCTTATCCTTTGTGCAGAAAATTGCATCATTAATGAGGTGGTGGTCCCGGGCCAAGTTGAGATTCCCTCAAGCTTTGTCAAGAAACAAATTCAAGAGCACGATGAGGTTACTATAAAATGATTATCCATGAGGAGCATGTCCAATTGTGGGCTCATTCATGTGTATCTTCCTATAAGGCGAGTATCACGTCACGTGGAGGATGAAATGGAGAATTCTTGTAGCAAGTTTCGCCTAATACCAAAAGAGTTATGTACAGAGTCAATGGAAATCTCGAGATGGTCATTTATGACATTCATAACCTCTTCCCCATGCAATATGAAAACAACACCGTGAATCCTAATTGGGTGGCCAAGTATAATAAGACGTTGTTTTGAATCCCCACAATAGACAATATCTTTAAATTACAATAACAAGTTATTAATATTTGTTAGTATGATAAAAAAGGCTATATTGATATCGATGGATAATTAACTTATTATTCTATTTCAAATCCATTATTGTTTAACACTAAATTTATATCAATTGATTATTATTGATATCGATTATCTTACCATTTATTTTAAAATTTTGACTATTATAACATTAATTTGATATCAATTTATTATGAATGATATTGATTATCTTACTTTGTATTTCAAATCCTTTTATTGTTGAAGGCCAATGAATCTTCTTTATACTTGGCTAGAAACAATGTTTCCCGAGTCACATTAGTAGGCTAGCAACAAAGTTTCCCGGTCTATCATGGTTCTCCTCCCACTAAACGAAATTAATTATGAAATTAAACTATTTTTAGTAATGCTTGAATTGAATATATAAGAATACTAAAATTATGAGTATCTTTGTTGTGTTTTGGATTATGATTAGCAGCTTTTGTTCACTTTTTGCATTTTTACTTTTATATACTGCGATGATCCTTTGAGGGAGCAAACTCTCGGTGAAACAAAGGTCCAAAAGGTCAGGGATAGTAATCAGCGGTGAGGATAACATATTGATCGTTTTAAGCTAGGCCCGAGTATTATGATTTTTATATTTTTTTTATAACTTTATTTAATTGTATCACTATCTCGAGTTAAACCTTACACTATCGTTTTACGTTCTAGAAATTTTAATAATTGTGTTATACATATTTTGGTGTATGAGAGTACAATAACTTTAGCCTTGCATTTGTCCTTACTATAGGTGTATAATATTCCCCAAGTAGGCTTTAGTTTAGCTACCGTAATATTTTATGTGATATTAATGAATAATTAAATCCAATATTTGACAATTTTGCTATGTTTTAAAAAATTTAACTCGTTAGAGGGGAAATTTGAGTTGCCTTTGGGGTACGAAGGTGGTTGACTAAATGTGGATGTGGAGTGGTGTAACGCCGCATCTTGATATCACGGTTTGTTAGCGTGCAAAATGACATATAAAACGCATCATACATGACATGACTAACGGAAGACTTAACTAAAGTTTTACTATTACACGTGGTAATTTCGTGAGATAACTTTTTCCTTACGTATTACCATACAAATTATACTTATCTTATTTTCATGAATTGTACTCTACCTACATGTACAAAATCATTACTTGAATTCCTGTGACCATGGTCGATGGTTAAAGACTATCCGAATATACATGGTTGGTTAAAGACTATCCGAACATACAAGTGATTTGCATCATTCACCACTACATGGCCGATTTGTTCTTTGTATATACAAAGTTCCTTTATTTTTTTATTTTCAATAATTTCATGCATAAACAAACTTCAAACAACATGACAACAATTAACCAAACATATAACCCATCAAATACTTAATGTAAAACACATCACAAACAACACTATATCATGTAATATCATTATCATTTCTAAGAATTTAATCAAGGAAGTGAAGGTTTAATACCTTAGATAACCTAACCAATAACTATTGATGACTTTCCTAAGCTTAGAACTATGAAATCAATCCATTTCCTCCTTCCTTTCCAAGTGCAAGTGCTGCTGTCTAGAGGAGAAAGGAACAGATTTACAGCTTCCCAAGGTTAGAAAAATGGAGGGTTAGGATGGTGGGGTTCAAAGCTACATTTTCTACGTTGGAGTCTAGATGAAATGACAACTAAATCATAAAGTTCTCTCTTGCCCTTTCTCTATAATGTCCCACGGTTCTAAAAAGAAGTACGGAGGAAAGAAGATAAAATGAAAGCACAAGAGCGTGGGCATTAAGAAATGGCCGACTTTAATAAAGTTTGGTGACCAAGTGATTGTCTTTCAGCACATTTTAATTTGTCAACCAATAAACTCATTTCATTGGTTATTATATTCCTTTGACCACTAAAGATTCTAATTAAAAGAAAAGGAACGAAGTGGCTGCATGTAGACAAGATAACGTGAAATACATGTTTAATTGATGAAGTTGTTTTACTAGAATGCTTTTTACTTTTACACATCAATTCTCATTTGTCCATCATTTATGAATCTTGACCTTTTAACACTTAACTAACTTCCATTGGCTAACTTAAAAGTAAGAAAATAACAACTACCGTAAATTTGAAACCCAAAATAAAGTAACCCACTTTGATGTTACAATTAACCAAGTGACTAAGTTAGTTTACTCAATCAGCTTTGTAACTTTTAAATTAAATATTATAGGTTCATTTTTAATACATCTTTAACTTAATTTTAATTTATTAATCTAATCATCATTTAATTAATTTTAAGATACTTAGAAGTCACTAATTTTTCTAAACTATTTAATTATACATTATAATCCATGTTTAGGCTTATTTTGTCTAATTGCCAAAATAACCCTAACTTACACCATAATGACATTCATATTTTTAATCTTATCTAATAATTATTTTTGTATCCTATTAGACTTGTATGACATGAACTATATTCTCTTATTATTTATCATATGAGTCTATTAATTGGGATAGGATATTGTAACAACCAATTAACGTTACTATCAATATTACTACCATATCTTAACCGTTGATTTCCACCAATCAAAGGTGATCATTTTTCAAATCAAACTCATTAATTAATTATTAATTCGCAATAAATAATAACTGTTGATTGGTAGAAATCAACGGTTAAGATATGGTAGTAACATTATTTGGTTGTTACAATATCCTATCCCCTATTAATTTAAGTCTCACAATTTCATTGAATAAGTATTTATTCTAGTTAACCACCTAATTAATTTATTTTCCTTAATTTATTAATGAGGGTTGTTATACAGTGCCACTTCTAGAGCTTTATTTTTTTATTAAAACAAGAGTTTGCGTTGACCAACTGCCAAGTTGGGTTAGATGAGGGCATTTTAGTCTGCATCTGCTTCCCTTTCTTACCCATTTAGCTGTCAACTATAAATACCATCTCCAAATTGTCTTTATGAACAGTGATTTTTGCAAGCAATTCTCAAACGCTATGCAAATGTGATGCCTGAGGAAAAATTTCAAATATCTCTACCAAACATGGCTTACACAGTTTGCCAACCTCAGATGCATGGGAAAGTATATACATAACTTGAACCAAACGTAACCTTAGTGTTTGAAGGAATAAAAGACCCACAGTTACCGTTATGGAAGGACCGCGAAGAGAGCTTGGATGCGTTGGAGTAAAGCCTATGGTGCAGCGATGGAGCTCCGTTGGTCTGATGACGAGGCGATGCTTGATGCACGATGGAGCTTATGGTGATCGACGACTTGCGTCAATGGCAGCAGTCAGTGATGACTTTCCTATCTCTCCAAGAGCTGTAAAATAACCGATTGGTAACTGGTGGCTGTAGTGCGATGGCGCGCGGTGACTAGAACCGATGGTCGAAGTTGCAAGGGTGGTGGTAAGATGGTGGTGCTCCGGTTGGTGTCACGCCTTCATCGTGTTTGTTATGTTGGATTTTTAGGTTCTAAATGTCTTTGGGTTCAAAGGTAACTTGGGGTTTTTTCTTCTAGTTTCTATTATTTTCTTTCTTATGTTTTTTTCTTGATGCTTAGAAGTATTATGAGGTTTTTGGTATTTCAATGGTGAAGGTGATGATGAGATTGAGGAGGAAGAAGATCTTTTTAAAGATGGAAGAATGGGTAGATTTTTTCTATCTCATCCCTTGATTTTTTTTTTTTGGCTCCCTTCCCCCTCGCTTTCGATGATTTTAGCATCTTCTTATAACTCAATACCTGCTCCGAGAGCCTGAAGTTGTGCAACCCATGTACAATGCAGTGTCCCCACTTTTTGATCAAAGATGCCATTTTGACTCCCCATTTTGGTGATAACCTTCTGAAACTCTTTTTCTATTCTCATGTTCTTGCTTGCTTCGATTTGTAGCTTAATTTTGTTCGACTTTGTTTTAGGCTTAATGAATTTTGTCATTTTGCCTTTGCAACAAATAGAGACAACAGAGCTTTGAACCAAGGAAAACAGATTCCATGAGATGTCTATGTGGTTCTTCATTTTTTGGGGAGAAGCAATGGATTATTATTTTTATCTTATTTTTTTTCTTTTTTGATTTATTTTGAACTTCCCGGACCAAATATGGTGTTTACACTGTGAAGAAATATTCACTTTGCCAAAGAATGAATGTATGAATGAATGTTCTTGATAAAGTTTTTCAATTGATACACAAAAACGAAACATAATCTTGAAAATTTAATTATCTCTTTTCTCTTGTATTTTTTCTCAATGAATATTTTATTTTCTCCACTAATGAATAATATGCAATGAGTCATAATTATAACATTTTCTCTCTCCTAAAAGTCCAAAACGTGTAATATTTAAATTTGATATCTTTTCCAAAATCTAACCAGAAATCTTTTACCCTTAAATAAAATTTTAAATGAAATTCTAAAAAATAAGATATCTGATTTTTTCAAATAAAAAATATGTAAACCTTAAATATCTTAATCTATTATGTAATGCAATTCCAATCTAAATCTTTGACAAAGAATATTTTATTTCTCTTATATAAAATCTACCGTGAACTTTATTTGATCCCATGTTTTTCTCTCTCTTCATGATATCTTCCTTATCTTCTCCAATCTTTATGCAATCTTCAATTATTTGATCACATGCTTTTCTCTGTTTTCATGATATTTTCCATATCTTCTCCGATCTTCATGCAATCTTCCATATCTTCTTCAATCTTCATGCAATCTTCAAATATCTTGAATACTATTTCAAATCAGAATAAATGTTTTTCTGAAATCTCAAACATTAAGCTCATTAGTAATTTCAAGATAATAAAATATTATCAAGTAACATTAAATTGATTGTAATTATCAAAACATATTTTAAATCAATTAAACAATTGGGATATATAACAAATATCCAACAGGTTTTATATTATTTTACATATTCCTGTACTTTGATTTTGTTACATCACTCAAAGTATAAGGTATTTTGATGTTTGTTTGATTCGTGCGCTATTCTTTCGGATGCTCCAAGAGTAAAAGCTTCAAACAGCTTTGTATAAATCAATTGACCATAATATTGTTTTTTGTTCGCTAAAAATTAGAGATATAATAAATAAAGGTGTCCAAATTTATCAAAGCATAATTGTTTCACACAATCATAATGATTATTCTTCGAGAATATAAGTTTATTCAAGCAGAGGCATAAATATATGCATTCTTTATTCTAATTCCGGCTAATGGGATCAGCCATGGAAGCTGAGAATTGAGATGCTCCTAACTGAACGCATAAAGGTTTTGTGATCTGCTTACCAAAAAAAAAAAAAAGGTTTTGTGATCTGGTTTTTCAAGAGTCACGCTTATCCTTCGTAACCACTAACCAATTAGACATTTTTCTACACCCCATTTGTATAAAATATGAAATCACTTGTAGGTTGCAACCATGTCCACGAATATATTCTTATTTTCAATGAAGCATCATTTTATCAATGTAGAATTTAAAGGATACTGAAAAACGACCATTTCACTTCACTTTATATCTCTTTATTATATTCCCTCACACAAAACTTTTTTGGTTTTGAAATATGGATATTATATTGACTTGATTTTATGGGGTATGATATTTTAACAACCAACTAGTGTTATTACCAATTAATTTCACTGTTAGATCAATTATGTTAATCTAACGATTATATTTATTTCTATTTTTGTATGGTTATGATTCCCATATTTAATGTGAAAGAATTAAATATGAGAAATCATAACCATACAAAGGTGAAAGTAAATATAAAGTATTATGTAACGTCCGACCGCTTCAGGAATCAACGACTATTCCCACATACTAACACGAGACTTTTCAGTGTGATTTTTCCTCACTCGCACACTTCCTGGGAATACTTCCCAAGAGGTCACCCATCCCAGAATTGCACCAAGTCAAGCACGTTTAACTGTGGAGTTCTTCCGATCCGGGCTACCTAAAAGAAGATGCATCTTGTTAGTATAGGTAGTACCAATTAATTCTTATAAGCTATTCCAAACTGTGCAGTCTCACATCTGTACAGTTTTTGGAATCTCTCTCTTTCGGGTTTCGATTCGATTTATTTATGCATGTAACCCCCACGCTGGAAGCCTGTCAGGAGCCGTTCCTTTTCCATGCCCTTTCGCACCGGCGATCACTCCCCGCCCTCATCAGCGCTCGGGATGTTACATATTAAATATGGAGGATCATAACCATACAAAGATAAAAATAAATATAACCGTTGGATCAACATAATCAATCTAACAGTGAAATTGATTGGTAGTAACATTGATAATAACATTAATTGATTGTTATAATATCATTCCCCTAATTTTATTAAAAAATAAAAGATGTGAAAATCGAATTCACGATGCCGTAATCACGAAAGACTATGATATTTATAAGGATTTTATAAGAGTTATGTTGTAGGAAAAATGATTGTGTAATGTTATGGAAATTCGTTTTGCGTGCCTTAGTTTTTTTTTTTTTTTTTTTGCTTCAAAAAGTATGGGTCCCATAAAATATTGTGTGTGTAGAAAATTTTTTTGTGTCATGTTAAATGATGAATGCAAACCCCTAATTATAAAGATCGCTTTTAATCCAAACAATTAAACTTGTAAACTAAAACCATTTAATGATTTTTATATTTCTTTATGCTCTTATACTTGAAAAAAATACCATGCTTTAAATTTAAATAACTTCGATCCCATCTTCAAACACTAAAACTTAAACGATACCATGCTCAAAACAACCACAGCAATGTGGTAACTGTTGAAGTGTGGAGTTAACTCAATCATGCTTGTTGGGAGGGAGATTTTTTATTTTTTTTTGGTACATAGGGAGGGAGAATTTTACCGATACAAGCAAGGTTGAACTTTTGCTGCCGCTTCTGTTTTCAAGGTTAAAATAATAACTGACCCATCAAATCTTGAATTTCATTATCCGACTACTCACATGCCAACAAGTCAAAGTGCTGAATCGTGGTTACAATAGCTACGTTACTGTTATTGCGGTTGTAAACTGCCACCAGCACATTGGAGGTTGAATTATTATTATTTTGGAAAAGAAGAGGTTGAATTATCGTAAGGATTGGCCCACTTGAAAGCAAAGTGTGGTGGTGGGTTAATTGATCATTGAAATTCAGTATTAAAATGTAATCTGGGTTATATTTATAAATTTTTATTTACAAAGTATATTATATATTTTCGGAAGTATATTAGGTTATATAATGTACTTCTGAGAAATACATAACGTAATTTGTAAAAAAAATTCATAAACATATTATTTTTCTAAAATATTTAATAACATATTTTATCTCTTTTATGCCTACTTTACCTATTTATCTCATATTACTAAAACAGAATATCAAGAAAAGTCACAAAAAAAATAAATAGTAAAATCTTTTTTGGGTCTCAAACAAAAACACGATCCCGAGGTTCTAAGAAATTTAAAGTGAAACCATTTAGTTGAAATTATGATTCCTCACAAATTCAAAAAGGATTCACATTAATCCTTCAAGAGAACTAAAATTAGGGATGTGCAAAATAACAAAAAAGTGGGTCGAACCATGAACCGAACCGAACCGCTCCATAAAATAACCGGTTTTAAAAAACTAGTTCATGAACCGAACCGGTTTTTAAAGAACCGGTTTATGAACCGAACCGGTTTTTAGAACCGGTTTAAGAACCGAACCGTTTTTTAGAACCGGTTTAAGAACCAAACTGTTTCCGAACCGAAGCCAACCATTTTCAAACCAAACCAAATTAATTTTTATAACTTTATTTTTTAAATTTTTGATTTTTTTTCTTTTCAAAAAAAATAAACCACTAAACCGGTAAAACCGAACCGAACCAGTTTTAAACCGAACCGAACCACTTCCGAACCGAATCATTTAAACCAATTCGGTTCGGTTTTTCAAAAAAACTGGTTCGGTTCGACCCATGCACATCCCTAACTAAAATAGATCCACTTTGAAATTTATAAGATCAAACGACTGATTTTTATTTTTTATTTTTTTGTAAAAGATTAAATAAGGACAATATCTTTTGTTAGAGATCCAAAAATACTTTACTTTTATAAATTTTATATTTTCTACAGTATACCTGAAAAATCTAAATATAGGTATAAAAAAAAATATATCTAAATATAGAAACTTGCCAAGTTTCATATATCCGCGTAGAGGTGTTGTCCGTGAAGATCAACATCAGCTGATCTGGCTTATGCCGATGCCGACAACTTCCCACGCACGCCACGTGTACACTTTTTTATTAAATTTATAATTTAAAAATGGGGTAGGATATTGTAACAAACAAGTATTGTTACAACCAATGTTACAACCATCAATCTTACCGTTAAATTGATTAAATTATCTGACGGTCATGATTTAATGCATATAAAGCCATCTTTCTTCCCTTCTCTCTCCCTATATGCTTTTTCCACGAGCCAGGGTTTCCGCCGCCTCTGCCCATCTCCATCGCCGCCGATGCCCATCATCACCGCTGCTGATCCAATTGAAACAGCACAAAAGAATCATATTTTTCAAATTAATTTAATAACTGAATCTTTTTATTCCAACCGATAGAACCAAATCATTTTTTCAATTCAATTAGGGCTAAAATATTAATTATTCATGGGAATGTGAGAAAAATTAAATCAAAAATACCAACTAAAAGAATTTGATAAAGAAGAGACATACACATACACAATTACACCGTTAGATTCGTAGCCTTGGTAAAACACCACCTTCTATAAGAGAGGAGAAAGACAATTGGGACCGGAGACGCAGAGAGGGATAAGGGATAAACGGCGGCGGCAGCGGCGGTAGAGTGCACCAGCGGTGGCGGCGAGACGGAGGATATGGGCAGCGGCGCCGTCACGTGTGTGGCTATGGGCGACGGCAGAGCGTATAAGGAGAGAGAAGGGAAGAGAGAGAAGGGGAGAGAGAAGGGAAGAAAGAGGGCTTTATATGCATTAAATCATGACCGTCAGATAATTTAATCAATTTAACGGTAAGATTGGTGGTTGTAACATTGGTTGTAACAATACTTGTTTGTTACAATTAGGGCTAAAAACTAAACGATAATTTAATCTTACCGTTAAATTGATTAAATTATCTGACGGTCATGATTTAATGCATATAAAGCCATCTTTCTTCCCTTCTCTCTCCCTATATGCTCTGCGCATCACCTCCGCACTCTTCCACGAGCCAGGGTTTCCGCCGCCTCTGCCCATCTCCATCGCCGCCGATGCCCATCATCACCGCTGCTGATCCAATTGAAACAGCACAAAAGAATCATATTTTTCAAATTAATTTAATAACTGAATCTTTTTATTCCAACCGATTCAAGAACCAAATCATTTTTTCAATTCAATTAGGGCTAAAAACTAAACGATAATTATTCATGGGAATGTGAGAAAAATTAAATCAAAAATACCAACTAAAAGAATTTGATAAGGAAGAGACAGACACATATGCAAGTACACCATTGGATTCGTAGCCTTGGTAAAACACCATCTTCCAAAAGAGAGGAGAAAGACAATTGGGACCGGAGACGCAGAGAGGGATAAGGGATAAACGGCGGCGGTAGAGTGCACCAGCGGTGGCGGCGAGACGGAGGATATGGGCAGCGGCGCCGTCACGTGTGTGGCTATGGGCGACGGCAGAGCGTATAAGGAGAGAGAAGGGAAGAGAGAGAAGGGGAGAGAGAAGGGAAGAAAGAGGGCTTTATATGCATTAAATCAGGACCGTCAGATAATTTAATCAATTGAACGGTAAGATTGGTGGTTGTAACATTGGTTGTAACAATACTTGTTTGTTACAATATCCTACCCCTTTAAAAATTCATTTTGATAATTAATTTTAGGAAAAATATTTTCTCATGTTACATGAGAATTGATGTTAGGACCCTTCGATTTGCGTACTTTTCTATTCTTTTTAATAAATGTGAAGCGTAACACCAGTCGAACTAGTTAAGTAATTCTCACGAAATATGTGAAAATTAAATCCCTTAATTATATCGATGCTTTGCTTTCTTCTTCAGACAACTTCACTGTTCAATGACCCTCGACCGTTTCGTTTCATCTGCCCCACTTCTAGTATAAGGACAACAACGTGCGAGTGATTTTTTCGTTCTTTTTATCTATTTATTTAAGTGAATATTATTGAAATATTTGATATCTTTTGCGCTACCCGTTTTAGGGTAGTAGGAATTGTGAAGTGAAGTTTTGGTAGTAGTGGAGAGAAATCGCGATCTGGGAGTGGATATAGGTGGAAAGATCGAGTTTGAAGTTGGAAAAAAGACTTGAATTTGAGATGGGTTTCTTAAGTACTATATTGGGTTTTATGGGATTTGGAGTTGGGATTTCCATTGGTCTTATTGGTGGCTATTTTCTCTTCATATACTTTCAACCAACCAATGTTGAGGTATGTAGGATGTAACATGATTCTTAACAATTTGAATCCCTTGTTTTATGCCATGATGTTTGAGATTTTTGAATTTTACTGTGTTGACTGATACTCTAATTGCTTGGACAGGATCCGAAAATCAAGCCATTGGTGGAGCGAGACTCAGAGACTTTGCAACGAATGCTTCCTGAGATTCCGCTTTGGATAAAAAATCCAGACTTTGATCGGGTAAGTAATTACCCAGCTGATACATTTCTTCTTTTTTTCTTTTTTTGGCTTTTGGATTTGACTACTGAACTATTATTTGTTTGTGTTTTTCTGAAGCTTGATTGGCTTAACAGGTTTATAGAATGTATGTGGCCTTATCTTGAAAAGGTATGTAATTTTGATATGCTTTAACAACCCTTCTCAATTGACATCTAACTTTTTTTCCTTCTCCTTGTTTGTTAGTTTGTTTGAGTATTAGCTCTTGTTTTTTCTTTCCTCCTTATTTAGGCAATTTGTAAGACTGCGAAGGAGATTGCAAAACCCATAATTGCTGAGCAGATTCCAAAATATAAAATTGATTCTGTTGAGTTTGTAACGCTTACACTGGGGTCCCTGCCGCCAACTTTTCAAGGTTTGTATATCTGGAATTCTGGATATGATTCATTCTTGGATAAGAACCTTTTAGTTGTGTACACAGATACTTAGGAAATTGCCAATGTTTTGTAAAATGAGTTTCTATTGTTAGGGATAGATATCACAATTCATTATTTATAAACAGATATTGCTAGTGTTATTGGAGGTTATGGGTTTGAGAGAGAAGGGTTTAGAAATGCTTGAAAGGCATCAGATTTGGAATGCCCAACAATGTTACCTCCAGTGTAGGAAAAGCCTAGAGATAATGCAAGCTATTAGCCTATATGGGCCCAAATAACTATGCTTTCGCATATTGGGCTTGTATGCTACTAAAGAAAATATGTGCCTTTTGGGATGGGAAACAACCTACAGTTAGATTGGATGATTTGGAGAAAGAGCAAATGGCATCTATATAAAAAATCTTCTGATATGGCTCGTTTGCCACTATACAACTATAATATCATGGGTTTTGTTGTTCTTAAATTAATTATCCTCTCTTAAAATATTAAGGTTTGAAACTGAGATCCATAAGGGCTGTAATTTCCTTTAACTTGAACAGACAAGTTGGAAAACGGTTTCTGTTTAGAATTTTTTGAAGACTTGATGTATTATATGATACATTTCCCCGTAAGATCTTCATTTGGATTGTACTTGTTATGTGTGAGGCAGTCGTGAAAGTCTTAAAGGTTACTCTTTTATCTGTTCATCTCTGCTCAAAAAGGGTTATTTCTTCTTTTTGGTGTTTTATACATGTGATTTTTTATGTCTCCATGACTTACTTATGATGTCATATGAATATTCATAATACTTTTTGCTAAATGCATATTCATAGGAATGAAAGTTTATGTGACTGATGAGAAGGAGTTAATTATGGAGCCATCTATAAAATGGGCTGGAAATCCTAATGTCACCGTTGCTGTTAAGGCATTTGGATTGAAAGCAACCATTCAGGTAATTTTTCTGTATGTGTGCGTATTAGTAGAGAGAGG
The DNA here is from genome assembly GCA_032173675.1 of Gastrolobium villosum. Taxonomy (NCBI): domain Eukaryota; kingdom Viridiplantae; phylum Streptophyta; class Magnoliopsida; order Fabales; family Fabaceae; genus Gastrolobium; species Gastrolobium villosum. The sequence continues at coordinate 41,368 of JAVKPL010013102.1, read as the reverse complement.
ATAGATAATTTTTATTTATTTATTTATTTTCTTCATGCTAAGAGTTCTGCATCTTTTCAGATTGTGGATTTGCAAGTTTTTCTTTCGCCTCGTATTACTTTGAAGCCTTTGGTTCCTAGCTTTCCTTGCTTTGCCAACATCTACGTCTCTCTCATGGAAAAGGTTAGTGAATGTTGGGTGTATTACTTCCCCCTACCCACTTTGCTTGCCCACTTGAATATGTAATAAAAGACATAAAGAGTAGAGTATTTGATAGCATTTTTATGGCTGTAGTCAACTGTAACAATGTTTAAGAGTATTTTCCAACACCAAAGCAGTAGTTTCTCGTTGGAATTAATGTTGATAGAAACCACTAACTGGATGATGGAAAATTCAATTCTTATTTAGAAGGAGGAGCTGGGACAGGCCTTTCATTCTGACCTACTTATATATAATACAATGCATGGTCTTCCTATCGAAATGCTTAAATTCAGGATATACCTCTGTCTTCTTATGTTGCATGTATATTTGGATTGCTACCTTGTCCCATAATGCCTTGAAAGTTTTAAGAATGTAGTTTACTATACCAATAATTGTTTTTAGGAATATTATAATGATATTAAGGATCACTAACACTTACATCTGGAAATCACAACTAAAAAAAAAAACTCATAATTTAACATAATTTAAGTGACATGTTACCTATGCACTTAGCATGTTTAGGATTAAAAAAACTCATCAGAGTCATTGGTGTATAAACATTTTAAAACTGAAAGGGGACTTCCAAAATCTTTTGAGGCTCATGGATTATTGTAGTGATGATCAATTATCAAGCTTTGAGTTGTTGTCAACAAGGGGATCGTGTTCAAATAACTTTTGTTTTCCTCCCTTATTAATAATCTAACAACTTCAAATATGATTATGATTGTTCTTTTTTTGGGTGGTTTCTTCCATATATCATTATGTAAATGATTTTTGGTTGTAGGCATACTTTAGTTGATGCTTATGATGATAATATCTGGAGTTATTATTGCCATTTTATGATCTTTGATGATGTTGAACTTCTAACCTTTTTCTTCCTCTTTATACATAATTTGTTATTTGATTTTATTTTGTATGTATGAAGAAACTTTGGTACTGCATGCCCCAGATTGATATCCACTTGTAATTATTTATGCTTTTATGTGTGGTACTTATATTCTCTAACTCCCTCTCTCTCTGTTTTTGGTGTATGTTATCTTGCAGCCACATGTTGACTTTGGGCTAAAGCTTATAGGGGCTGATCTTATGTCTATTCCTGGCGTCTACAGGGTTGTTCAGGTATAAGAAAGTATGTTTTTGATACGTTGTTTGTTTCCCCCCTCCTTTTCTCCTATCTTAATGTTTGAGGTCTAAAGTTGCTCATATTCATCCACTCTAAGTGGATGATCTAGTCATTGCCCTGCATATTAGACAATCTTCCCCGTGATAGAAATGAACCATTGTTTCCTAAAATGCATCTATTTTGAAACATGCGATACTCTCAGTCTCAGCACAGACTGTTGATTTGTGTATGCACTGTTTTATGCACAAAACATCTTGCTTGCAGAAGGATGGGAGAATTATCATCAAACAATTTCTTGCTTCAAGCTGGAGTTGCTGTATGTTCATGACAGATAGAAATTTGATTGCTAACGAAATAATGACTGACATGTTAGTAATTGAATTGAGATGTATAATATTGATGTGAACATGATGGAATAGGAAATGTTATGTAGATGTCTGAGATTAAATGGTTTGTGGGATTGTTAGGTGTTACTTTACAGTTCTTTGAGGCTATAATTGTAGGGTCTTCTAGAAGATTAAAGTGGTCCTGTGATGTCATTTGGGTGTTGTTGTTACCCTATTTGCTAGAAGCATGCTGATACGAAGGTGTTACAGACTTATAGTAGGAAGCGCATCAGAGGATTAATCAGAGCATAAAAGCTGACGTGGGCAAGTGCATGTTGTGCATGGCAATCTGTTAGAGTTTGTTAGAAATATAGGTGACGTGTCAAGGGTAGTGGAAGAAAGTGGAGTGTTGGTTAGAGAAGAGGCCATATGGAGAATAGAGTTGGAAATAGGAGAGCATGCACCTCTCTAAAGTGCAGAGTTATTGTTTTGCTTAATTTTAGTCTCTGTTGAGATTCAAGTTCATTATTAGTTTCCTTTTGTCATTGTAATATGTAGAATTCAGCAATCAATACAAAAAAACCTGGAAAGTTCCTTTCTGGACCCAAAAAATACTTGTAGAGTTCTTCTTTTTACTATTAAGTTGACTTGATCCTATCAATTGGCGCCGTCTGTGTTGGGAGTGTATGGTTTGGACGAGAACTATGGATTCACGCTTTGAAGCCATTGAGGAACGTTTCACTCAGAATGAAGCGATTGCCGATGCACGTCATCGTGAGCTTCTTCAGCTGTTGCAACACGATCGTCATAGCAGAGACACGTCTCGTCGCCGCCGTGGGCGTTCTCGGCGACGAAGCCCCAGTGTAGTGGAATCAGAGTTTGCCGATAATAGAGAGTCTCCGCGGACGCACCGTCGTCCTCTTCGTCTCGACATGCCTCGTTTTTGCGGAGACGATGTGTATTCGTGGTTAACGCAGGTGGAACGTTATTTTGTGGTCAATCAGATCGGTGACCAGGATAAGATTGATGCAGTCATGGTTATTTTGGATGGCGTAGCCCTTAATTGGTTCCAGGTTTGGGAACGTCATCATCCCCCCGCGACTTGGGAGGATTTTCGCACGGCGGTTTTGGAACGTTTCTCGGCGGCACAGATGGGTGGTCCATATCAAGAGTTGATGAATCTTCGTCAGACGGGCAGCATCGCTTCCTTTCGCGCGGAGTTTGAACGCATCATCAGCCCTCTCCATTACGCGGATGATCATATGCTCCGCGAAATTTGGCTCCATGGTCTCAATGAGGGATTACGCACTGAGTTGTTGCAGAAGGAGGTTCGGAATTTGGGCGACCTGATGAAAGAAACCACCGCGTTGGAGAAACGCAATCAGTCATGGGTGCTGGATGGGTTTGGGCTGAACGGATTGGGCTTCAATACGCGGTGGGATGGGCCTCTGCGCGTCCCTCAACCCAATCGTCCTTATGGGTCCACCTCAAGTGTTAAACACGTGGCCCCTTTATTGCCAGCTAGCAGCGTAAAGGACACGCGGTCCAGCGTGATTTCTCCTGGCAGTGACACGCGTACGGCTGGCACACCACTTGGGAACCCTAATTCGATGATTCCACCTCCCTCTTCTCCCATTATCAGTCATGCTCCTAAATCAGAGCAACGGCGTTTACCTCAAGCGGAGCTCCATGAACGCTCCAGGAAGGGGTTGTGCTTCAAATGTGGGGATAAGTGGAATCCCCAACACCGTTGCAAGTTCCCTCAGTTGCATCTCATCCTGGTTGACGATGACATCACCACGGGGGCCGCGTTGGAGACCACGCAGGAGGACGTGATTCCGGTGGAGGCTCCGGTGCTGGAAGAGGACACTCTTTTTCAGATGTCCACTTTTAGTTTGTTGGGGCTCTCGTCACACCAAAGTATGAAGCTGTGGGGTTCGATCCAGGGTACTCGTCTGGTCATGATGGTGGATAGTGGCGCGTCGCGTAACTTCGTCGAACGATCTGTGGCTGAACGTCTCCAACTCGCGGTGGAGGACACCCCTGCGTATAACGTGGTGGTGGGAGATGGGTACAAGGTGCGGTGTCACGGAGTGTGTCGAAACGTCACCATCGATGTCCAGGGTGCCAAATCTTGTCAGGATCTATTCCTCTTCGAATTAGGGGGGGCTGAAGTTATTTTGGGCCTGGATTGGCTACGGAACTGGGGTGAAATGAAGGCTGACTTCTGTAATCTCACTCTCAAGGTCTGTGTAGATGGCCAAGAAGTTGTTTTGAGAGGTGATCCGGTTCTTTCTAATACTTCTACCCTGACGTCTTTGCGTTCTATGGTCAAATCTTTATCTGAAGCGCAACAAGGGTTTGTGGTGGATCAATATTGGCAACCGGTGAGTTCACCGGCCGTGGAGGTGCAATGGCCGGAACTTGAGGTGCTACTGCATACTTATGCGGCAATTTTTCAAGAACCCACGGGGTTACCACCAACGCGTCGACACGATCATTCTATCACTCTCAAATCCGAAAGTACCATACCCAACATTCGCCCTTATAGGTACCCATATTATCAGAAATCTATCATTGAAAAGTTGGTGTCTGAGTTACTGGCTTCCGGGTTCATACGTCCCAGTGATAGTCCTTATTCTTGTCCTATTATCTTGGTGCGGAAAAAGGATGGTAGTTGGCGCGTTTGTGTCGATTACCGTTCTTTAAATAAGATTTCTGTTCCTGTCAAGTTTCCCATTCCAGTGATTGAAGAACTTCTGGATGAATTAGGGGGCGCTCAAGTATTTTCCAAGTTAGATCTCAAGTCGGGGTATCATCAAATCAGGATGAAAGAAGCGGACATCCCCAAAACGGCGTTCAGCACACATGAGGGCCACTATGAGTATGTGGTGATGCCATTTGGGCTCACCAACGCTCCAGCTACTTTTAATTCCTTGATGAACGAAGTTTTTAAACCGTTCCTCCGAAAATTCGTTTTAGTCTTCTTTGATGACATCCTCATCTACAGCAAGAGTCGACCAGAACATGTCCAGCATCTTCAATTGGTGTTTGCAGCCTTACGCACCAATGGGTTGGTAGCTAATCGGAAGAAATGTTCGTTTGCTTTGCAACAGGTGGACTATTTGGGTCATCTGATCTCTTCGGAGGGTGTCTGTGCTGATCCCAAAAAGGTAGAAGCCATGATTCAATGGTTGATTCCAACGAATCTTAAATCGTTAAGAGGGTTTTTGGGCCTCACGGGATATTATCGTAAATTTGTACAAGGGTATGGGAAGATAGCCAAGCCTTTGACTGATTTATTAAAGAAGGATGGTTTTGTTTGGAATGATCAGGCTCAGTTAGCTTTTGACACACTCAAGACAGCTATGACTACTCTTCCAGTCCTTGCTTTGCCTGATTTCCAGAAGCCGTTTATGGTGGTCACGGATGCTTCTGGCCGAGGAGTAGGTGCGGCTCTAATGCAAGACGACCGGCCCATCAGTTTCATTAGTCAAGGATTCTCCAAGCAGGCTCAAGAGAAGTCCATCTACGAGAAGGAGCTTATGGCCATTGTCTTTGCTGTGCAAAAATGGCGACCTTATCTATTGGGGCGTCGGTTCATCATTAAAACCGATCAGAAGAGCCTCAAATTTCTGATGGAACAAAGGTTACTGGATGAGGATCAGCAACGGTGGGTTACCAAACTATTGGGGTATGACTTCGAGATACAATATCATCCAGGCCGTGAGAACGTTGTGGCTGATGCACTTTCTCGCCAGGAACAATTTTCAGTATTGTCTAGTGTCATTCCAGCAGACGAGACCAAGTTTGAAGATGAGTTGCAAGCTGATCCGAAATTGCGTACTATTATGGTGGAACTACTTGCTGATCCGACTTCCCATTCGGAGTTCACGTTGACTGGGGGCCGGTTACTCTTCAGGGGCAGGTTAGTGTTCCCACGCAAGTCCCATTTCATTCCTCTGATATTAGATGAATTTCATAGTTCTTGTGTTGGGGGGCATTCGGGTTTTTTGCGTACCTTTAAGCGGATCTCTGCTCTTGTCTACTGGGAGGGAATGAGAAGACAGATTAAGGAGTTTGTGGCCGCTTGTCCAATTTGTCAACAGAATAAGAGCCAAAATCTTTCTCCAGCAGGACTACTACAGCCCTTACCTATACCCACTCAGGTTTGGGTGGATATCTCGATCGATTTTGTGGGGGGCTTACCAAAAGCTCAAGGGCTGGATACAATTTTTGTGATAGTGGATCGTTTATCGAAGTTCGCTCATTTTATTCCAATGTCTCACCCGTATACAGCGAGGGAGGTAGCGCTAAAGTTCATCAAGGAGGTGGTTCGACTTCATGGGTTCCCTTCTTCTATTGTCAGTGACAGAGATCGAGTATTCTTAAGTTCCTTCTGGTCTGAACTATTTCGATGCACTGGCACTAAGTTGAAGTTTAGCACGGCTTATCATCCTCAATCCAACGGCCAAACTGAAGTGGTTAACCGTTGTTTAGAGACATATTTACGGTGTTTTTGTGGTCCTAAACCCAAGACGTGGCCGTCATGGTTACATTGGGCGGAATTTTGGTACAACACATCTTATAAGGATTCGACGGGCACTACACCGTTCAAGGTGTTGTATGGGTGTGAACCACCAATTTTGCTGCGTTCCTATTTTGCTATCTCCCCCCTAGATGAAGTTTCCAGCCTATTACAAGATAGGGACACTATCCTTCATGATTTGCAGCAACATTTGATAAGGGCACAAGGTCGAATGAAATGCCAAGCGGATCAACATAGGAGGGACGTTGAATTTGCGGTTGAGGATATGGTCTATTTAAAATTACAACCGTATAGACTTCGATCTTTAGCAAGAAAGATCAATGAAAAATTGAGTCCGCGTTTTTATGGCCCTTTTAAAGTGCTTGAACGGATTGGGGCTGCAGCATATCGGTTGGACTTACCTGAGGGGAGTAGAGTTCATCCGGTTTTCCATGTCTCATTGCTTAAAAAAGCAATTGCTCCGTCAACCTTAGTCCAATCTCTGCCCTCCATGTTAACAGAGACCTGGGAGTTGCATTCTGAACCGGAAGAGGTGCTGAGTTACAGGAAAAATTCCGTGGGCAGCACTGAAGTGCTGATTAAATGGAAGAACTTGCCAGATTTTGAAAATTCTTGGGAGGATTCGGCCAAACTCCATCACCAATTTCCAGATTTTTCCCTTGAGGACAAGGTGAAAGTCTTGGGGGGCAGTATTGATACGAAGGTGTTACAGACTTATAGTAGGAAGCGCATCAGAGGATTAATCAGAGCATAAAAGCTGACGTGGGCAAGTGCATGTTGTGCATGGCAATCTGTTAGAGTTTGTTAGAAATATAGGTGACGTGTCAAGGGTAGTGGAAGAAAGTGGAGTGTTGGTTAGAGAAGAGGCCATATGGAGAATAGAGTTGGAAATAGGAGAGCATGCACCTCTCTAAAGTGCAGAGTTATTGTTTTGCTTAATTTTAGTCTCTGTTGAGATTCAAGTTCATTATTAGTTTCCTTTTGTCATTGTAATATGTAGAATTCAGCAATCAATACAAAAAAACCTGGAAAGTTCCTTTCTGGACCCAAAAAATACTTGTAGAGTTCTTCTTTTTACTATTAAGTTGACTTGATCCTATCACATGCCTTTAGTTTGATCGGACTCATCTGTTGGATTGAAATATTTTGATGCTATATTAATATTAAATGCCTCTCATTCTCTCTATTATCCTACCTTCTTTTATGGAGTTTTATTATTACGGAATAAAGTGAACATGGAAAATCATGATAATACTATGTAGCACATATATAACATATTCTTTGGTCTGGGGTGTACATTCGTGGTTTATGGCTGATAATGAAGCCAACAATTATCATTTGTTACATATCCATGTTTTCGTTAATGTCCTTAGCTAGTATTGGTATTGAAGGGTTTATGGCTTTTAAACTAATTTAAAGAGTGTTGTCTTCAGGAGCTTATCAAAGATCAGGTAGCAAACATGTACCTGTGGCCCAAAACCCTAGAAGTTCAAATTATGGATCTGACGAAGTATGTTTCTTCATTTTTCTAAAATATTTGTCATAATATAATGGCATATTGTGTATAACTCCTTTCTGTTTTTTCTTGTGAATTTTATTGGGTATCTTAGAGCCTTTAAGAGGCCTGTTGGAGTGTTACATGTAAAGGTTCTGAATGCTATGAAGTTAAAGAAGAAAGATCTTCTTGGTGCATCTGACCCTTATGTGAAGCTAAAGCTTACTGAGGAAAAGTTGCCATCGAAAAAGACTACTGTGAAGCACAAGAACTTAAATCCTGAATGGAATGAGGAATTTCATTTGGTTGTTAAAGATCCAGAGACCCAGGTTTTAGAGATTAATGTTTATGACTGGGAGCAGGTGTGCCTCTTGAGCTGAAAGTTTTGTCTTCTAGTTTCTTCTTGTGATATCTGGACTGAATGTTGTTTTTGTTTCTTTGATTAGGTTGGGAAACATGACAAGATGGGTATGAATGTGATCCCTTTAAAAGAACTTTCCCCTGAGGAGCCTAAACGTTTTACGCTTGACCTCCTAAAAAATATGGATACCAATGATGTCCAAAATGAGAAGTCACGTGGGCAGATTGTTTTAGAATTGACATATAAACCCACCAAGGAGGAGGATTTGGCCAAGGGTTTTGAAGAGACACAGACAGTACCAAAAGCTCCTGAAGGTACTCCAGCTAATGGAGGTCAGCTTGCAGTTATAGTCCATGAAGCTCAAGATGTTGAAGGAAAGTACCACACCAATCCAACTGCACGTCTCATTTTCAGAGGGGAGGAGAAAAAGACTAAGGTAAAGGATCCCAAGAAAAACTTGCATTCTACCTTCTTTTTTCTTCTGGATTAAATGAAATAGCGGGCTCCGTAACTTTTTCCCCTGGAAGATAGAGAAAAACTTCTTTATAGGCTGGGGTTTTAATATGCCTCAATGAGTTCTTAACAAATCTATTCTATGGAGCATGATATCCTTTGGAATCTTGCAATCAAACATATTATAGTTTAACCATTCTACACAGCGGATAGTATTGTTTTATTAGGTTAATGGATTGCTCGTACAACTGGTGTATGATGATGTGGTTGGTGTGATCTGGTGAATTTTTTATGTCTTACTTAAGAAGCAAATTTCTTTTTGGTTATTAATACCTAAAAATAGAAAACAAGATAATGGGATGTAGATCCAGATGTCATAGACAAAAATGGATTGGAATGGTACATGTACATTACATTCAGATGGAAATTGGTTTTTGTATTGAATGCTTATGATACTGTGGTTACTATTGCAGCGCATTAAAAAGAACAGAGATCCAAGATGGGAAGAAGAGTTCCTTTTTATGGCGGAGGAGCCTCCCACCAAGGACAAATTACATGTCGAGGTTGTCAGCATTTCATCACGAACCCTGCTCCATCAAAAGGTACATAATTCATAAAACTTACACAGTTCTTAATCATGTAATGCATTATTATTTATATGAAACTAAAACCTATTCAGAGTCTCTGTCATGTGCAAAAGTGAAAGTTAGATTAGGAAGCCTCAAATTGTCAAAAAGAGTAAAAGTACGTATGGAATCTGCACTGACATTTAATGATTCCAAATATAAAAAATGTAGGCTAAATTATACACAAAGTACGTTTAGCTATGGGCCATGTGATGTGAAACTTAACCGCTCCATATTATGCACAGGACATGATATGGGCTTATCAGCCCCATATCATATCCTACCCTTATCAGCCACATATCATATCCTACCCTTATCCTAACCTGTCCACCAAACGAGCCCTAGAAGTCTAATAGCCTTAATTCAAAGCATAAAAAGTAAATCACACGTCTTGAAAGTTAAAGGGGAGTTCTATATAATTTAGCCAAATAGAGATGATGGTATTCACTATTCATGTTTCTACATTCTATGCGTATGAAGTTGAGTTCATTAGTTCAGAGGAACATTATTTTGATTTTGCGGGAGTTAGGGAGAGGATCTCTGCTTTTCTGTGCGGTTTATTGGAGAAGTGTTATCAATCAAACTATACACACGTTCTGCTTTTGTATGCTTTATGGAGCATCTTTGTTTCCGAAAAGTGTTTATTGGATTGCCTTTCATTGCTAAAATACAAATTTATATGCTCAAAACATGGCGACTTTCTTTTAAAACTTGATTCCTAACTTGCATGAATATGTTCTTTTAAAACAAAGTGCTTTGCCCTGAAAATAAGCCCAAAGGTTTGTTTTTTCCTTTATGCCACTTGAAATGATTGAGTTTCTCCTTTTGGCAATAGGAATCATTGGGTTATATCGACATCAATCTTGGGGATGTTGTTTCTAACAAAAGAATCAATGAGAAGTACAATCTTATAGACTCCAAGAATGGTCGCATCCAGATAGAGTTGCAGTGGAGAACTCCATAATCAGAGTGATGAAATTCTTCATATATCTGTACTTCTGATTCCCTTTTCTTCCCCCTCTTCTCTTTTAAATTTGACACTTAAATGCAAAAAATGTAAGGGATAAGTGAGAAGTGCATTTCTTGCACTCTTCTCTTGAGGTAGATTGGTTTTATCTGCCAATCATGTACATGCTTGAGATAAAAAGGTTTGAAATAGCAAAAGCATAGTTATGATTTGGTTTTAATATAATTCTCGTCATTTCTATTCGATGCTTGGATTTGCAGCTTGAACCATAATGTCATGTGAATCACAAGGTGGCGATGAAACATTTGCATTTTAATTTTTAGTAGTGTCTCATGCCCGTTATTTTATTATTCTTATTTCTTCTTTAAAATTTCTTCATCCTACCCTTCTATTTTGAGCTTGCATTTCTTCCTTTCTGTTTATATTTAATCTTCCAAATACAATCGATATAAATGTAAATTGATATTCTGGAATTTTTTTTCTCTAAAAAAAGTAAAACAGTAATCCAAGCAAGAATATCTTTTACAAAGTATAATAACAAAATAAAGGGTTTCTTTGATAAATAAATTTTTAGCATCAAAATTTCGGTGATGAAAATTTAAATATTGAATTTATAGTTTCCAAAGAAAGTTATTTTAAGTGCGAATATTATAGAAAACAAAGTGTTAAATATAGTATGAAACTATGGTTACAGAAATTATTTTTATTTTAATTGTTTACATAAATTTAAGTTTTAAAGAAAAAAATTATACCGAATATAAAAAATAAATAAAAAAGTATTTTATTGAACTCCACTACATAAAAAAATTATATAAAGGCACATTTAATATAATTTCTTGTATACGTGCCGATAGCAAATTTGAATTTCTTGTACATTAAATAACAAACATGTGAGCAATATTAATATACGAAATGAAAACTATGTATGCTCATCTTTAAGCAATTTTTTTTTTTGTTAAAATATATTTTTGGCAATTTTATATAGATGACATTCATTTTAAATTGAGTTTCTATATACTGCTTTCTATTCGGTCATTGTCATTTATTGCCATTATAATCTATAATAACATAGTTGAATTAAATAACACAATTAAATGAATGGATTAAATTAAAAATAAGTGACATTTATAAAAAGTATTATATTTTTAATTTCTTTACATAACAATTATTTTTAATTAAATCCTCAAATTTTCATAATATTATAACGAAAACTCTGTCGATGAGTATTAAAAATGATCGTACAGGATTAACTAAAAAAATCTACACAAAAATTGAATTAATAAATAAATATATTTTTAGGCACTAAAAATACATTTAAATTATTTTTCTATTATAGATAATTGTTTGAAAAGTTGTTGTCACGAGGCATGTGGCCCAATAAGGTAATGCCACGTGGCAAGAGAGGAGTGGATAAGCCATGTAAATAGAAGCGAGCACCAACCACCCACCCCTCCAATTATCCATTCACAGTTGCAGTGTAGTGCAGTGGTGTTTGGTTTTCCCTTTCCGCCAATCGAAATCCGTTATTCATTCTGTTGAGAATGGCGTTACCGGTGGTGGTCGACGCTGAATACCTCAAGGAGGTTGACAAGGCTCGCCGCGATCTCCGCGCACTCATCGCCAACAGAAACTGCGCTCCTCTTATGCTTCGCTTGGCGTATGTTCTTCTCTCTCTCTCTCTTTCATTCTTTCTTCAATCAAACAATTGCTGTTGATGCTCGATTTCAACTTTTTCGCTACTTCTCTTGCTTAATTTTTCGTTTCATACCCGGTCAACGCTACGATCGTGCATTTTTTTTATTTTCCGTGTTTGAATTTGCTTAATCTGATGTAGTTGGCACGATGCGGGAACTTACGATGCCAAGACCAAGACCGGTGGACCTAATGGTTCCATCAGGAACGAGGAAGAGTATTCTCATGGCGCTAATAATGGCTTGAAGAAGGCTATTGATTTCTGTGGTAAGCTTTTTCTTAATTCATTCACTTTTATCTTTTCCCTAAAATTACCGTTAGGTAGGTAGTATATTTGTGCGTATAATTTGTAATACTCCATGCTTTTCTTTGTGCATATACTTTGTGTTATTTGAGTATTTAATTAACAAGAAGAGATATAGGCCTGAACTTGACTTATATTTTGTCATGGTCATGCCTTGTGTTAGAATAGAATCTATTTGAATTTCCAATTATTTGCGTCTCTTACGAAGTTTTTGGCGAAAGTAGAATCGTTGGCTGGAACTATGTCGGTCTTTCTGAGAGTTGTCTTATTTTCTGATGTCACAGAGGAAGTGAAGGCAAAACATCCTAAGATTACGTATGCAGACCTTTACCAGGTGATCATTTGTCTTCATTCAGTTGTTATGAAAATCTATAATGAATTAATAATTTTGTACTGAATTCGTTAGATGGAAATTGTAGAATGGAGTCAACGGACTTTCAATTTTGTCTGGAGTGTGCGCGATAATGATAATGTAAATTTCTATATCGTGGTGTTCTGTCCTAAAGACAAAGATGTCTTGTCCAAGACTGATTTTTTTTTGTTGGATCTATGGGTTCTCTCATATATCTATGAAGTAGATATCTTTGAGGTAGCAGATCACTGTGTACTGAGTAACGGCATTGCCAAAAGGGTGTTGTGTGTGCAATTGATAGCATAACAGTAAGAAAGAAAATGTGTCCATAACTGTAGGATTTACCTCTTATTTATAGGATTTACGTGTGGGTAGTGGATTTCTAGACCTTTGCGGGCTCTTCTGAGAGTCCATGTCCAGATTCATTGCTATCGCATTAGGATTTGCATCCTTGATTGATACTTTCCTTTATTTGCTTTAGTTTCCTTTTTCCATTGCCCTTTCTTGGGCCTTTTAGAATATGAGCCTCTTATACAGGCCCATAACACATGGTTATTTCGGGGTTCCATTTTCTACAACTTGCGACTCAAATTCTTCTTTTTCTACATTGTTTATTATTGTCAAATCTCATATGGATGCCGTGCTTAGGTTTTTGCTTAGAGTGTTAGATTGAATTAGTTCATCCAATTCTTGTTCCTTTTTTGTTACTTGATCATGATTGAATTTCAGTATGAGGTGGATGAATGAATCTTAAATTCACAGATTTGACATAACCAGAGTTGTAGTGCCCTGTTTCACTTAAGCCCCATGCTCTCATGATGTTTGACAACTCCGACCTTTAATTATTGAAGACTACAATTGCAAAGAGATTCACAAGCTTGCTTAATTAATCAGCTTGTTTGGGCTGTGTTGTTCGTTTTCTCTGCTCTCTTTTAGGATGATATTTTATCTTCTTTTTTGTCCTTGTTTATCTCCAGTGTCTAAGAAATTCCCTTTTCTATTTAAGGTAGATACAGCCTCCTAATACCTCACGAGGCTTTAAGGTTTTTGACAAAGTTGTCAAGGGTTATGCCTTAAATTTGGATAAGGGGACTATTCTGTGATGAACCATTAGAAAACGTAACTTTTTCATTCCTTTGCAGACTTTCAGTTTCTGAAATATTTGTTTGGTTATTTTCTTTATGTGATTTGGGAGCGTATGCATTTGTACTATATAAAGATAAAGATTACCACGGCACCTTATTCCCTTTAACAAATTTTGGCAACGTCCTGTCTCTCAATATTTAAATGACACTGCTGAGTGATGACTAGTTTCATACTACCCACAAACCTTTCCCACTGGGCACAAAAGGAGGGGAAAAAACCCTCGAGATTTCTGGATAGCTAAATCAACTTTGGAGTAAGTGAAGAAGTACACGTGAAGGTTGATAGTTAAGAATGTACAAGAGTAAATTGAAGCTCAAACTCCTTGGTTAGTTAATGGAGTGGTTTTAAGTTTTAACAGCTTAAGATTTTACCCGGCTGAGGTTCACTTTTTTTGTAACTACTAACTAGTGTTTGAGGTTGAACACCATTAGATTTTTTATACACTAATGTTAGAAGTTTTCAAATGTCGGCAATTTTATTTTTTGATAATCAAAATTTCGCTTAAAATTACTGTATTAATTTCTATCAGAATTAAGACATTTTACTGCATTTCCTCTATACCGCATACAAACCGATTAAATCAGTGCACATTGAGTCCAGATTCTATTGTAACATAAAGGGAGGGAGGATTACCACTGAGTGTAACGCATGCCTTGTCTAAAACAATATATGCATTCGTAAGTGAATTGAACGACCATATAGATTATGTGAATCTGAATAGAAATCATTTTTTTCTGTTTGTGCTTCCAGCTCGCAGGTGCTGTTGCAGTTGAGGTTACTGGGGGTCCCACGATTGACTTTGTTCCTGGAAGAAGGGTATGTTGTGAAATAACTTTAGTTAGAATAATTGTTATGTAGTCACCGAATCTTGCTAGTTCATCTAATTTTCTATCTCGCGTAGGATTCAAAAATATCTACCAAAGAAGGGCGGCTTCCTGATGCTAAACAAGGTGAGTTTCAAATTTTTGTCAGTGTTATAACTATTCCCTTCAATTGGGCTGGATAAATATCTTACTAGAGCCGTGACAGGTTTTTTGTTTTCTGTTTAAAATTTTAAGCTTGCTAATTCACCATCAACATGGTTAAGAATGTTATATATGAAAGCATTAAAACATGTCAATGCTGTTGGTAGGTGTCCCACATCTCCGTGATATTTTTTTTCGAATGGGCTTGTCTGACAAGGATATTGTTGCACTGTCTGGTGCACATACACTGGTGATTCTCCTTTTTTATATCTTTTTATTACTTGATATTGTTATGGCCAGATATTCTTATTTTGTTATATGTGGTGTTATAAGGGAAGAGCACATCCAGAGAGATCTGGTTTTGAGGGCCCTTGGACAGAGGATCCTCTGAAGTTTGATAACTCATACTTTGTGTAAGACTTACGTTGTGTGCAATACTACTCATTTTTACCTTCCTACAAGGAGTTTGTAGAGCTTCATTTTTGCCTTCCAAAATGGAAAGGGCTTGATTTTTATCTACAGCTAAATATCGTTATTAATATCAGGGAACTTTTAAAAGAAGAATCCGCCGGGCTGCTTAAACTTCCAACAGACGTGGCTTTATTGGATGATCCTGAATTTCGCCGTTATGTTGAGCTGTATGCGAAGGTAATGGGGATTGTTTAATTCAAATGACCATTACATAATCCCTATCTGAAAATTATTTGGTGCCGTGTCCTGTCAATTAATGTTTTTCAATAGCATTCATTTAAAGTCTACCTGTTTGCTATAAACGCCATGAAGCTTGTAGGCTTGTTGCATTAAACATTAGATCGGTCTTTTGGCCTGAGCTGATTGCAATAAGTAGCAATTGATTAGTAGTCCCCTTCTTCCCCATAAGCATTATGCTTTGGAATTTACTAGGCTATCTGCGGCTATCTTGACGCTTCATAACCCTCTTATGCTAGTTGGGTGGCCAAACCAACAAATTGACTTTCTTATTTAATATGTGATATCGTCTCTTTCTCCATTGGTTGGTCAGGCTTTAATAAAGCTTCTTACTCTGCCAAACAACTGACCGTACCTTGGTCTTGTTTTCCTTCTAATGAAGTTAATGTCTGCGGTAAACTAAACAACGTGTCTATTAGAATTTCCTGGTATCTGATGTCTGATATTTTCAAACTCTGTCCCTCTGGCAGAACGAGGATGCATTTTTCCGAGATTATGCTGAATCGCATAAGAAACTTTCAGAGCTGGGCTTTGTGCCAAGTTCAAAAGCGACTTCTCCTAAGGATGGGACCATACTGGCACAAGGTGCTGTTGGAATTGTAGTTACAGCTGCTGTGGTGATCCTCAGTTACTTGTACGAAGTTCGCAAAAGAGGGAAGTAGACGTGGATTTGTTCATCTCTCTTGGATGTTGCGTTTGTTGGACCCATAATGAGCAGTATTGGGTTCATTTTTGCAGTTTCTGTTTCTGTTTTCTTAGTAACCAATAAGAATAATGTCACTGCCATTCTGAGTATATGAATAGACTAAAAGTACAACTGAATGCTCCATTTGAGATCTACTTTTTAATATGTAAATACAAACTTCAATAGTCCCAGTTACACGTTCTTGTACTCTGAAATATTAGAAAAGGAGGGTAGACATGCTCAAAGAGACTAACATAATGTGTATATGTTATGCTCGAGCAAATCAGAACTATGAAATCTGGGGAACATAATCTGGACTAGTTACTTTGTGCCCGAAGTTCGATGATCACATTATGCCTTTACCTCAGCTCAGTGCATGCTCTTAGTTAGAACATACTGTACTAGCCTAGAGGACTCTTATCCAAGTTTTACCACTGAAACTTTAAATATTGGTTTGCTAATAAATGTGCATCACTTATGTTGCACATGTATGCTGTATATCCAACCAACAGGAGAACCAATAATTTTAACATAGTTCATCCAAGCATATATTGAATATAACGAAGGTATCATACAAGGTGGTACGGTTAACTATTATAGTTCAGGCACAAATATGAGCAATTGGGGAGTGGAGGGCTATTAGTTTTTTTATTTTTTTATGAGGAAAGATATCGCTGGACAGATATCAGAGGTGGTGCTTGTTAGGAACAATGATCAAAATGTCATGTTCACCGAGTTTTTTATCCAAATGTCACGCGAACAGTGTTATTTTCCAATATACCACGTGGGCAAGTTCGTTGGGCACTGTAGCGAGCTCAGTTTGCTGATGTGTCACGTTTTTTGTGAACACTAAGTTCGCTATTTGAGGTAGCGAACTTGGTTGCAATACATAACATGACATGATAGCAACCAAGTTTGCTACCCTAGGTAGTGAACTTGGTACTTGGTGTCCGTTAGAAACATGACACGTCAACAATCTGAGTTCGTTATAGTGCTTAGCGAACTTGCCCACGTGACATATTGGGAAATAACACTATTCGCGTGACATTTAGGTAAAAAAATTGGTAAATAGTGACATTTTGATCAATGTTCCATGCTTGTTATGGCAACTACCAATTCAAACTAGATGAGTCCTTTTCCTTTGAATGGTTTTTTTTTATTTTTATGAAGATTCATCTGGTCTTCCTCTCACTCTATTACCTCATCTCGTCCATTATAATCCGCGGGCTGGGGGACAATCTGTCTTATTTAAATAGGAAACAAATGAAAAGAGGTAAAAGGAAAGAGAAGGAAGACCTTAATAACGTTAGAAAGAGGTTGAGATAGATCTGTATCTGCAGTTGGTGTCTGCCATTAATGCTACAAAACTAGAAGAACAATAAAAATTCTATTTTGCGAGCAAGGTTATTCTTAAATCTTGAATAATGGCTTTCAAATCTTATCCACCGTATAGAATATAGACATAGCAGAAAGGGTTCAAGTTCAAGAAGACGCACATGTGGAGGACAGCCGAAGAGGTAGGTAAGGGCTCTTAGGACAGCCTCCTACGAGTACCTAAGCACATGATAAACTCGTGTTGATGTGCTGGCTGTCACTATACAGAAACAATCATGTAAATGCAAATCGTACGCTACAGTTTTTTTTTTGCTATGCATGAGCTGAGTCCTTTTTTTAAATTTTAATCCTTTTCAATTTTTTTGATTTTCCCATGTGGGTGGTGTCTAAATTTGGCAAACAAGAGCAAGACTACTTGGGGAGAGAAGCCCTTAGGTTGCTCCTCCTTTTTGGGTTAGCTAAGAAGGCCATTTGAGGCTGATCTTTTGTAATGATTACACTCAACTGATAGCGACCATGGGGTCATGCTCAATTTATTGATGTGTGCAGTTACGCGTTTCATCCATCATTTATTATTGGTAACTTTAGTATCATACGCACATTGCATCTTTTGCATACCCTACGCAATAGAGTTAGGTGGTATTGTTGCCTCACCGAATAAAATATCATAAAAGAAATGCAATTATATGCTCATCATCTTAGTTGAATTGTTCATTCTCTTTAAAAGCAAATGGAGAGAAGAAATTTCTTTTGCACACTAACACAAGCGGTTTGTGAAATTTAGGTTTCAAAATGAATGCAGTTAAAATGAGATGTTGTCATGAATGAATATAAGCAGAGAAGTTGTGTGTGTATGTTCAAATAAAAAAGTTGGTTTTAAAAGTACAAGAACTTGGTTAGTTAGGTGGGAGTGATACTGTGCATCATGCCATTATGCCATAGTTCAACATATTACTGAGGGAGGATTTGGACTATAATTGCAAGTGAAGTCAGAAAAGAGTGGAAAGGTGGGTGAAATACTCCTAAATAATTACCCAAGTGGACTGAATTTTTCCCCACTCTTGTGCTCTCCCTCCTTGAAAGCAACTTGTACCCATGAATATTAGCTCTTACCATCCACTTGACATTCATAGGGAAGGAGAAAGAGAGTGAATATTGTGCGGTGATGGATGACAACTATGATATTATGTAATTGGGGGGAGAAGATGACAACAAAAAGGTGAATGAAGCCCCTCCAATCCCAACCTTTCCCTTGCTACCTTTCCTAAACTTGCACCACAAGGTTTGGGGGAAAAAAAATGAAAAGTGGAAGGTGAACCAAGCCCATTTACAACCACAACCACAACCACACTCATTTGGCATTTCCTATTCTCCCCTTATCTTATTTCAACATCCTTCCTTGATCCCTAACTCCAACACTTCTAGAAACCTGTCTATTAATCTCTCTCTCTCTCAAGCATATGATAATGCACCAATAGAATAAAGAACCTCAACTACCATTACCATACATGAAAAACCAACTACCGATGCATTTCTTTCAGGGAATTGCCAATTGCAACTAACTTACCGAAATAGCTAATTTTTTATTTAGGGAAACTAAACCCACATGAAGCTCTTATGTTTAAGGCATGGTATTGGTATTTGGTAGGTTATTCATATGTAATTGTGCATATACTAATTATTGCATCACTGGGTGGTGATTTTCATAGAGCAGGTAAAAATAAAACTAGTGAAGAGACTTGTGACGTTCCGGAATATCCATATATTTGCCCAACTATTGTTAGAGGATTTCAAAATTATGCTTACAAGAAATGAGAATCATTGAATGATCAAATAAATGCTGAAACTTTCAGCTGGTCGAAAGAACATTGTACCATCTTGATTGTAGATATGAAACTTTACGCAATAACAATTAAAAAAAAAGTTAAGAAAGATTAGAGGTTGTAACATTCTAACATGATAATAAAAATCAAATTCAAATGTGTTCAGGTAGTTAGATCCTGGCATCGTGCTAATTAAGTCAATTCTCAAAACTTTAAACAAATTCCATTGATCACATGCACTGTAAATGAAATAGTCTTTTTCTTTAATTATAAAATAGATCAAATACAGAGGAACCTTACTCCTTACATAACTACAGCTTGACATTTTATTCAACAATTATTGAAGAAAGAATTAGGGGTAAAAGCGTATGAGATATAAATTTATGCTTCTCTTTTTCTAAAAAGGAGCAAGTGATCACATCTTGTCTTTGCCTTTGCCCATAAATATATTCTACTTTACACCAACCTGAAGGTTACCCATTGTTAGTGCCTTTGAACTTATTATATCATAGATGCAAATATAGTATAAGGATTTATCATCTATCATTTAACGTGACCACAAAAATTTTCCTACAGACACAACATTTTGTGGGGTCAGCAGCAAAAAAAAATTTCTGGCACACAACACAAATCTCTATAACATTACAGAACCACTTTTCCTACAACATAACTCTTATACAACCCATAGGATAAATATATCATATCAGAGAGAGAGAGAGACAACAGCCACTCCCTTTAACCTGTCTCACCAACTCACATCTAGAAGCAATTTTAGGGTCATTTCTTCTCTCTCTCTCTCTCTCTATTTCTCTGTCCACCTCTCTCCCTTTGGGTCAAAAGCCTATAAAAATCACACCCCAACCGCTTCCTAGGCCGGCTTTGGTGCTACAGCAACACAAGAAACAACATCACAGACATAGACACACACAGACACAAGCCAATCCAATCCTACCATACAATATTTCTGGTTATAAAGAACTAGAGAGGAACTCAATTGAAATCTCTTTGAGAAAGTGAAGTAGTGATCAAGTATGGGAAGGTCCCCATGTTGTGAGAAAGCACACACAAACAAAGGTGCATGGACCAAAGAAGAAGATGATAGACTCATATCTTATATTAGAGCTCATGGTGAAGGTTGCTGGCGTTCTCTCCCCAAAGCAGCTGGCCTTCTCCGATGCGGCAAGAGTTGCCGTCTCCGGTGGATCAACTATCTCCGGCCTGACCTCAAACGAGGAAACTTCACAGAAGAAGAAGATGAACTCATCATCAAACTCCATAGTCTCCTCGGTAACAAGTAAGCTCAAAAAAAAAATCAAACTTTATATCTACCCATGACTATCATATCATCATTAATGAATGAATAATCATAAAGTTTTTCACTTTTCACTTCAATATCTTAATTAAAGTATTGTCCTCATAGGTGGTCTCTGATAGCTGGAAGATTGCCAGGGAGAACAGATAATGAGATAAAGAATTACTGGAACACTCATATAAGAAGGAAGCTTTTGAACAGAGGAATTGACCCTACAACTCATAGGCATCTTAATGAGGCTGTTCATGCTCAGAATAATCAAGAACCTGTTTCTGTTTCTGTTTCTGCAGTAGCAGCAACAACAACTATATCTTTTGCTTCATCTGGTAAACAAGAACAACAAGATACAAATAGTACTACTAAAGGGTCAATCTTAGAACGTTGTCCTGATTTGAACCTTGAGTTAACAATTAGTCCACCACGTCAACATCAGATTGATCAACCATTCAAGAGCATGGAGAGAAGCCTTTGTTTTGTTTGCAGTTTGGGTTTGCAGAACAGCAAGGATTGTAGCTGTGATATTGGTAACGTTGGTAACACTAGTAGTAGTAGTGGCAACACCAACGCCACTGCTGCTCCTGCTTATGATTTCTTGGGCTTGAAAACTGGTGTTTGGGATTACACAAAAAGTTTGCAAATGAAATGAAATGGAGAGAATGAAACTCGTTAATTTTGAAGTCTCTCTCTCTTTTAATTTTATTTTCTTCTCTAATTTGTATAAATAATTAGTTGATGATGCATAAGATATATAGGACCAGTACCAGTACAGTTCATCATATTATTGGACAAATTTTGCCTTTATTTTTTTTTTTTTTTGTTTCTTTCATCTAATTCTTCCTGTTTCTTTTTTATGGTCTAAATTTTGTTTTTTTTATTTGTGAATCTGCAAATAATGGTAGTATTTTAAGATATCATGAATTCGATTTTGTGCTTCATGTTTGAGTTTTACAATTTTTAATTTTATCAATAGGAGTCGATCTTTCCAATTGGAATTAGTAATGACAGCTCTTTTAATTATACTCTACTGCATAAATTCAATAATTTATCTGCAGCGTCACATTCCAAGTCATTGTTATTTGTCTTTGAATTATTTTATTTATTAATTAATGAGTTGATTTATACCCTGGGCTATATAATTATTCGAAGCCTCACATGCTTCCATTAAAAAATTTCGCTACAAATCCCCACTCCCCCAGTTACTCTTAAAATTCTTGTTGGTCCTCGCTAGCTACTAATTCTCTTTTCTATATTTTGTTTCTCTCATAATGAATATTGTATATATGCATTGATACCTCAAATGTTTTAGACCACTAAACCTGTGAATTATGATTTTTTTTTTTAAATATTTCAATCAGTTCATCTCTTCACAACTAGTTCGATTCGAGACATATTCAAAATTAAGGCTTTAAATCCCTCTCAAATGTGTTACTGAGGTGAATTGAATACATTACTACCACCATTTGGTTGAATTATGATCTTTATTTCCCTTTTTCTTCCATATTGAAAAATCTATTTAGATTCTTTTGGGGACTTTTGGTGTTGTCTTTTATGGAGAAAAATAAAAAGAGAAGAGAGTTTATGGCTATATTCATGTACGCAGTAAGAGTGAATGGATAAGCTGTGAGAGGAGGAGAAATTATTTAGATGGAATGACAATAACTAAATCTTAAATTTAATTTGTGAAAGGTTATATTTATAAATTTTTTATTTACAAATTTTTATAAATTACACTATATCGGTTATACTTAAATTAAGAGTGTATGACCGGTCATTCTTAATCTAATTTATAAAAAAAAAATTGTAAAATCCAATTAATTTATCTTATATACTTATGCTCTAATCCTATAGGATATAAATATGTGTCTTATCGTACAAAAAAAGAAAAAGAGAAGAAGGTATGATTCTTAATTTTAATGTCCTCGTTGCCACTCAATCTCTCATAGTAATAGCTAATAGCTAGTTGAACAACATATAAAGTACTGATACAGACTAGACTCTATCTAAAACGCGTGAATGAACAAACATTATCCATGTAGTACCACATGCATCATTCTACCAACCTCCTAATATTTAATTTTATAGGTCCTGCTTCAACTACCTTCTTATCTCTGGAATGTGGAATGTATATATATGAACCTACCTAGGTTTTTCCATTCTTTCTTTAACCTTACAGAGATCAACTATACACTATGCTCTTCTATATTTGTTAGCCTTCACACCATGTAACATTGGGTTTTATAAGAGTTACGTCGTAGGAAAAATGATTGTGTAATGATATAGAGATTCGTTTTTCGTGCCGAAGTTTTTTTTTTTACTGCGGGCCCCACAAAATGTTGTGAGTGTAGGAAAGTTTTTCTGGTCATGTTAAATGATAGATGATAAACCCTATAACATTTACAATTAAGTTGGAGAAATGACTAAAAAAAAAGATAAAAACTCAGGAACCCTCAAATTGTATTGACTAAGCAAAGCACCCTAGTATCAAATTGTAATCACATATCCCTCAAGAATGTTATGTGATTACAATTTGGTGCGAGTATTCATTATCAATAGTAGCTAAATAATTGCGTATTGACAATGTATAAGGAACTTTTTTAACAGGTAAATGGCATAAATCACATTAAAAGGTGGGAGCAACTAAAATAAAAAAGGGTAGTGAACTGATCCTACCAACCATCCAAATTTTATCTGCCGCATTAATTTAGGGGTCATGTCATGGGGTCAGAGAGTAATTTGATTGGATTGGGCACGGGGTGGGGTCATCCCCAATTTTGGGAGGGTTGGATTAATGGGGTATGCTTTCCCAAACCCAATAATTTTATTAAAGATTGTGATACTCGTTTATCATTAATTCAATAGTTCTAACATTGAGAATTATTATTTTCGGTTTTATAAGAGTTATGTTGTAGGAAAAGTAATTGTTTAATGTTATAGAGATTCATTTTGCGTGCCAGAGTTTTTTTTCTTTTTGCTGCGGGTCCCACAAAATATTATGAGTGTAGGAAAGTTTTTCTGATCATGTTAAACGATAGATGATAAACCCTATTACTTTTTATTTTAACATCTTTATTGCTAACATAAAAATTGTTTCAATTGTTATATAAAATAATCATTATAGGTGTAGATTTTACGCAGTAATTAGCCTTATAAGAAATATAAAAAAAAAACAGTATAAAAAATATAAAAAAAAAAGTGTAAGACATGTTTTAATAATATTATATTAGCATAGAATAGAAGTGTGAATGTAATAGAGGTGAAAAACAATAATGAAAAACATTAACCAAAAACAAAATCAGAAAAGAAGAGAAGTAATCTTAGAAAAGAAACCTCCAAAAGAAATGAATTGGATTTCTAAAAAGTAGTGTAAGACTTGGACATTAGAGATCAATGAGCAGAAAGGACAGAATGGGTGGTAGCTAATTTTCAACCACATCCCAGAAACCATGCCCTTATCACAGATAATGGGGAGGGTCACTTTTCAACCATCAACCTTCCTCTTTTTTCTTTTTAAAAGGTGTTAGGTAGATACATTAGAAGCTTCCACAAGATATTTTTATTTCTTCTTTATTATTTTAGAGCTCCCATAGCGCAGCCAGCAAGTGCCTTGGGGTAGCGAGTTTTGTGATTCTAATTTAGGGTTTTATAAATCTTATCTAAATGTTACAGCGAATTCTTATGTCGTGAAAATAAAAAATCATGTAATATTCATATATTAAAAAAAATTATATGTGAGATTCGTATCAACATAGAAATTGAATAGTGTGTAAAAAGATTCCTTTTCTCATGTTACATAAAAATTATAAAACCTTTTAATTTATTGTTTTTTCAACCCATCAATTGGGTACTTTATTGTTTTCTCGCTACTTTCTGCTCCCTTTGATAAGTTATCATATCTTATCTTCTTTATCAGGTACTTTAAAGAGGCCGGGTTTTATTCATTTAGAGTTTAGTAGATATGATTTTAAAGAAATTGATATTAAAAAAATTATTTTTGAGAGATTCAATGTTTAAAAAATATTAATTTGAGTTTCAAAATTATTTTTTTGAAAAAATAATAAAATAAATTCTACTCAATAAAAAAGTTAAAAGAATATACTTATCTCAAAATTAATTTTACTTATCATAAAATTAATTTTTAAAATCACCCAAACATCCACAATATTGACCAATCACATTTTTTTGTTGACACAAATATGATTTCTGGACTACCCAACAGGCTATTAAATTGGTTCAACATCCACCTACATCACATGCATGACTTGTAGTGGGTCCTTTTGGATTCATCTCTAGATCCTCACCTCACCGCATGAAGATGGCCTTGGAGATTACAAATTAATAGACAAAGATGCCTTACATAAGCCAATGCTTGGTGGAAGTACTTTTATGTTATCCAACACCACTTTGGGATATACATGTGTGTGCATATTAATAAGGATCACATAATAATGTTGATAGTACCTAACCAACTTGATAAATGGCAAACACACATGTGTACATTTTATGGCATTGCTCTGGGGTCCCCTATAGGTACAGACGGTTCAAACATCGACCTTCCTTTTTTTTTTTTTTTTTTTGGAACATTACCAGGAGGTATCCCCATTCAAACTTCTCCGGGCACCATGTCCTCGGGGTACGGCCTGTTTGGACTAGTCCTCATTGTGAGGGTGGGTGCACTAAACTTCGCAACCGGAGAAAAGACGAGACTAATCCAACCGAAGATCTTTGGCTTATCCTCTGACCCCAAAGATTTTCCAAGAAATTGCTTGAGACAGAGTTTGATCCCTGCACCAAGTAATCCCTTGAGAGCTCAGCTGCCAACTGAGCTACCCTTGGGGTTAACATCGACCTTCCTTTTACTTGCGGCTAAATTGATTGTTATTAGGATAAGTTATTTTATCTATTTTTTTTTCTATTTATTTTTTTGTCTACAACTCTCAAATATCATTCGATCAAAATCTAAAGAGAAGAGAAAAAGATAAATATTAATTAAGATTATGATTTAGTGGTGTTTGAGAACGATAGACAAAGATAAACAGAAAAAAGATAGATAAAATAACCTCTCATGTTACTAATTATTGACGGTTCAGTGGCGCAATAATTTGCGTTCACACCATTTGCGATTAAATCCCAAATTAACTCCAAAAGAAAGAAATTTAAAATACATGTTCTATTGTATTTCCTGTATTGATGAAAGAAATTAAAACGTACTTTCACACCAATAAGATTGCCAAACACACGATGGATTACATTTTCTTTGTTTGATATGGGCTTTTTTTATTTGTTCCATACTGTCATGTTTGCTGGAATTTAGATTTTATTAGGCTAAGGACACGAGTCCTTGAATTACCAATTAGTGAACAATAACGGGAAAACTGTATTGATCTACGAGCATAGGGAAAATGGAATATACAGTAATAAAACTAAGCTCTTGCAACTTAAATTAAACCGTTTAATTAAGCAAAAAGTAAACACTCCAAAAATATAAGTAAAATCATTTATCACTTTAGTTTTTCAATTATAGAAATAACATCAATTTAGTTTTTCAAAATAGTTAATATTAATTTAATTTCCTAATCATGAAAAAATTAATTTAGTCCATCAGAAAGTTAATGGAGTTATATTGTAGGAAAAATGGATATACAGTAATAAAATAAGCTGTGTTATGTTAAGAGATTCGTTTTATATAAGTAAAATTTTTATTTTTTAGTTTTTCAATTATAGAAATAACATCAAAAGTGTTGTGAAAATGTTAAGAAATTTTTTGTAATCATATTAAATGATAGATGATAAACCAAAGTTAATATCAATTTTGTCTTACAAACTTGTGGACTGTGGTTCACACATAAAGGACAATTTGAATATGGAAGAGCTGAAAAAATCAATATTCAAATCCTTTAAAAGAGAAAAGTGATAACACTCATATATTTGAATAATAATGTCGATAAACACGTATAGGGAAAAAAAATTATACGTCGGGAGTACGGAACTTGGTATTTTTGTTTACTTAAAAAAAAAATCACTTTAACATATACTTTTTTATAATTCTTTCCATATCCCAAAAATTCTTCTATATGATAAAGATGCAACTACGAATAGTGTAGGTTTTCTCCATATATAGGTTTAAGCTGTTAACAAGGTTATTTTAAAGATTTTCTATTATCCTTCTTTAACATATACCCTTTCATAAGAGCTATTAGACTTGAAATGTAGAAAATGCACAAACTTATTTACATATGTCAAAAAAATTCACAATTAAATATTTATTTTATTAGAAGAAGGGGTCGATAAAAATCAAACTCATAATCATTAAGTCATTAGCTCCAATACCATATTAAAAAAATCATCTTACCTAATTTTTTTTATTTTTATTTTGGTAACATGGAGGGGCTAAACAAAGCCCCAAATCTTACCTAAAAATTTAAGTTGTTAACGAAGGATCACGTTAATATTTTTATATATTACTTGTTCATTATAATTTATATATATGCACATCACTTTTTTTAATACTTGTATAATTTTTATTATTTGATTAAAGATGGTCTCATCTCATTGTCTACTTATTTATTTTAATTCATTCATCTCATCGGTATACGAGCAACCTGAAGTTTATGGACGTGGAACAATCATTATTTATAATTGAAAGATTAAGTGCATGTTTGAAAATAATTTTTTGGGATAGGTTATACTCAGTAACTTTTTCATGAAAAATATTTTCTTTTTGTCGAAATTTTCTTTAAAAACTATTCAAAAGAAAAAGTTAATCTGACTGCGAGCTAAAATAGAGAATATATTTTGAGCAAAAATGAAGAAGTTTTACTAGGGGAGAAAACAACATTCACTTATCGTATGGAAAGGGTTTGGCAAAATTTGGGGGATCCTCCTTCAATTGTCTCATGGATGGATGGTATCACTTCCAAAAAGTAGGGATACCTTCTTTTCTTAAATAACAAACAGGAGTGAGATTAAGGTGGGAGTTAGGCATCTATCTCTTCCTTGCTTAAAGTGGGGTTGGCACTTAGCAAGTTGTGCTAAATTTAGGATTTGGGAGATACGAGTCGCTACTGCACTCACGACAACGAGCTAATTATTTAGTCGATCCATACTTTGACTTGATCACTTAAGCACATAATTTTTCAATTTTTTTTTTTAAGATAAGCTTTCTACTCCATGGAGACAAGCAATACAACTTAAAGGAAGTTTGAAGTGACCAAGGTGCCCATGAAATATTCATAATTTTCACCTTACACTTAAGTTTTCTTATCTAAATAATATATTAGTCAACAACTAGGTATATGCACTGTTATTAAAATCTACTTTCTACCTAAAAATGAAAGGAAATGATAGAAACATAAATCATAAAAATGACGCGAAATATAAAATTTCTATTACTTAAGGTCAAAATACAAATATATATATATATATATATATATATATATATATATATATATATATAGGGTTAGGATCATTTTACATAAGTGTAAGTTACACTCTCAATTTTGTTCCCCTTATTTAATGTTTTATATTTATTTCTGATCCCACTTATATCTAAGGACTCGATTTTTTTTATAGTAATGTGAGCCATTGGATACAAGTGGATCAATGGTCAAGATTGGGTGTAAGACTTCTAACTCTTACACCGGGGTAAGAATATCCTACCCTATATATATATATATATATATATATATATGTATATATATATATAAGGTTTATATTTCTGCAGTTGTTATATGTGCAGTAGTCAAATACTTCCCATATATATACGTGAAAACATTAAGGGTCTGTTTGGAGCACCTGATAAGGAAGATAGGATATGATAACTTATCCTATCCTACTTTTATCTCTTGTTTGGTGGGTCAATAGGATATGATTAGCTTATCATATTGTCTCATTTTATCCTATTCAATAAATGATTTCTTATCCTATGGGGGGAGCTGAGTTAGGATTCAATAGGATAGGATATCAATATATCATCACGCTACCCAATATATTCCCACACTACCCAATATATTTATATTTATTGCATTATATTATATTTTTTTCTTTTTCTTTGCTCCTTCTATATAATCTTGTCATATTTTGTTAATCGGGTGCTCATCAAACACAGGACATGATGTGGGCTTATCTGTCTCATATCATATCCTACCCTTATCAGTCCCATATCATATCCTACCTTTATCCTATCTTGTCCACCAAACGAGCCCTAAATGAGGGAAATTATAACCATACACCTGTCATTGATGTACTTAAAGCGGCTGTAGAAATAATTATATATATATATATATATATATAAGTGAAAAAAAATTCACATAAATTACTACTCAAAATTCATGAACAACTTTATATTTTTTTAAAATATAAGTCACATAGATAAATAAGAATAAGTACAAAAATATAAAAAAGAGTTTAACAACTCCTACAAACAAATTCTAAAACAGAAAATGAGCAAAATATCACAGACACGCACTTACCATTATTGTTGTTGTTGATTAGAAGGATTTGGTGGCCGCATCACCGGCATTATAGAGGGTAGGAGACAGGCGGCACCAAGAGTTGTGCTGGACGCGAGATCACTGAAGAATTTGATTTGAGTTAGATAGTTGAAATAAGATAATTGAAGTCGCTGCGTATTTTGATTTGGGGAAAATGAGAAATAATTTTTTTTTAAATTGAGTTTAAGTAAAAACGTAAAAATTTATATTTTTATCATTTTTATCCCATTTTATTAAAAACCATTTTTACTTACATTTTGACACATTTCTACACTCCATTTTAAACATATTTATATTAATTTTTGACAACGGTGTGCATATCCACTGATTTGGATTGTTACTATTACAAGAATGAGGGGTGTGCATCGGTCAGGTCAGGTCAAGTTTTTTTGTCGACTCGATCCAACTTGGTTTTTATAGGTCGGGTATTTTGATCTGACCCGCTTTAATTTGATCCAAGACAGGTCTGACTTGGTTTGGATTTTTTTGAACTAGTTCAGAACCGGGTCGGATCTGAATTGGCTTGGTTTCTGAAGTGAGTCTGACTTGGTTTCTGAAGTGGATCAAATCCAACCTGACCCGTTTTTGACTTGGTTTCGTCACAAAATTTCGTCGAAATTTCTACGTTGCAAACGACAAAAATTTCGTCACAAAATTATTTTTCGTAGGAATATTTTTCGTCAAAAAGTGACGAAGTTTTTCAACCGACGAAAACTTTTACAAAAATAAATTTTCTATTGAAATTTAGGCTCTGTTTGATTTCTGTTTTGGAAAATAGTTTTTTAGTTTTCAGAACAAAAAAACTAAAAAACTCGTTTGGTAAGACCTGTTTTGTAAATATGTTTTGAAAACTATAACTGTTTTTTGTTTTTAGAATGAAATTTAGAGAACATGTCTGAGTTGTTTTTGTTTTATGTTTTGGTTTTTAACATTCAAAAAGAAAAAATAAATAGAAAACAATTGTTTCCATAACTATTTTACAAAACGATTTTAAGAACAAAAAAATCAGAACACAATCAAACAGACCCTTAGTTTCCGTCAAAAGTTTTGACGAAAATGATTTCCTCCAAAAAAGGTTTTAAGCGAAAAAAGAATTCCGTAAAAAAATTTGAGATAATATTTTTCGTTCAAGATTTCAATAGGAATTTGTTCTAACTAAAATTTCGACGAAAATTGTTTTGAGGGAAATGTTTCATTCGAAACTTTCAAAGAAATCTAGATTCTCTACAGAGTTTTGCCATAATATTTTTTACCTCAAATTTTTTTATCGAAATATTTTTTGTCAAAAATTCTTACGATTTTTTTTGACAGAAATGTGTTCTGTTGAAAATTTTGATGGAATTTTTTTTTATCAAAGATGAAAATATTTTGTCGAAAATTTTCAATAGAAATGTGTTTCGCTAAAAATTTTGACCAAAATATTTTTTGTCAAAAAAATTAACGAAAATGTTTCATTCGAAAACTCTCGCCGAAATTTGAATTATGTAAAGAATTTTGATGAAATTTTTTTGATGGAAATGTGTTACGTCGAAATTTTTGGTGAATGTTTTTTTGTGAAATATCTTGACGAAATTTTGATTCCGTAAAAAGATTTGTCAAAAAAAAATTTTCGTCAAATTTTTTTACAGAAATATTTCTAGTCACGAATTTTGGTGAAAATTTTTTGTTGGAAATATTTTCCATAATAATTTTTGATGTAATTATTTTTTTGTTAAAACTTTTCTTTTAATGTAATTATGATTTTTTTTTACATAAGGGGTATGGGTCAAATTCTGGGTTATTATTAAAACAAGTCAAGTCTAAAACTGACCCAAATAAAAGTGGGTCAGTATTTAAAACAATTCAAAAAAAATCAGGTATTTATGAATCAGGTCAAGAGATCAAGGGTAGGGCAAGTGAATCAATTTTTTTCACACCCCTAATAAGAATTGAATACTATTATATAGAGGGGTCGACTATAAAAATCCACAAATAACCCATTAAGAGTGAACTAATTATGAGAAACTTAAATAGTTGGTACAATGTCATGTATTTATATTTTAATGTCACCATTGTATTAAAAAATAAAAAATAAAGAATCACTTAAAGACTTGACTAACGTAGATTTAAATCCATCTCGTAGAAGATTACCAAAAAAATCGTAGAAATATATACATAGCATTATTCAGTTTATTAACTAATGTATATCTTGGGTCCTGTCCTGAGCGTTATCATGGAGTGTATGTTTTAGACTTTTAGTTGGTAGCCATCCGACGGACGCACATGTGCGCTGCTGCGGCGGTGGGTCCCCTCCCAACCACCACAAATCACCTGTGGGTCCCCGACTGCTCTAAATTTCTCTAAACTCCACATGATATAAATATTTTTTATATTCCATGACCACCCAATAATTCGGTGTTTCCTCTCACAACATCAATTTTTTTTTCTCTTTTTATCCCTATTTTTTTTTTCATTTTTACCCTTCCATGTACTCTAAGGGACCACCAAAAGAACGGTGGTCCTAGACCACGATAAATAATCTCCCACGTGATATACCTCCCTCTCTCTACCTCTCTCTTTCTTATCTGCATGCCTTCCCCTCTCTCTCTAATCTAATCTTGGTTTAAAGAAAAAGTCCTCAGTTAATTGATTGACTTAAACGTTAATTGTTCTCTCTAGTACATACTGATGGAGCACACGTAGAAAAGTCGATGGATTTGGTGATGTAAATCAGTTATAAAATAAGATTAATTAAAGGGTATTAATTGGAAATTATCTTTGTTTAGGTTATATTCTTTTTATAATGATTAAGTGTTACCAAATCTGTAGTATATAGTGGTTCAAAAGTTCCTCTTGTTTTGTCTTTTCTTGCTTATTTTGTAGGATATGTGGAAAAACTTAATGAGAATCCAAGCCTATGGGTTGAATATGATGAATTACATCAATTCTTTCATTCTAGATCTTTTACCATCATTTATTTATGCAATAATTACTACACGACAACAAGTGGTCCCCTTCACCATTTTTCTATGAAAATATTCGAGTGACCTGACTTTGATTTTTGAACCATACTTGCTTGCGTGGATATAGCAGTACAAAGCCAAAGAGGTTTCTTTAAAATAACCATAATCAAGTTAAATTGGGGTTATTGCTATCAGTCTTAAGTTGATACGTATGAGATAAGCAGAAGTAAAGTAAAAATGTAAAATAAATAAATTGAGGAGTTGAATGAATTTTAGCATATGATTTTCATGATATATATATATATATATATATATATATATATATATATATATATATATATATATATAGATTATTCTCACTACTAAAAATTTTCACTACTAATTTATTACCTATCTCGTTATTGTCAAAACTCAGTATAAAAACCGTAAAAATTTATGTTTTTACCGTTTTTAGTTAAAACTAAAAATTTAATAAAAAAAAGATTTACAAAATAAAATTTAAAAAAAAACCTATTTTTCATTTTCCCCGAATGATATTCACAGTATCTTAATATCTTTTTGTTTGGATATATTTTTTATAATTATGTCTTATAAAACTGCAGTCCTATTGTAAGTTATGCTATAAGAATCATTTTGTGTTTTTGGATCATTGTGTGCATTAAAAGAAGTGGAATTATATCCCAATGAGTGATGATCCAAAATCTGAAAAGTGTATAAAGCAGTTAGAGCAGATTAGTTATTCATTAGTTGTTAATTATCACTGTTTATATTTTTGATACTTGGTTATGAAAAATAATTTTTCTTTTTAGATAGATAAGTGACTCAACACACATGTTCATTATGTCATATTTTTTTTCATGCATATATATAATTTTGCATCTTGACATTAAGTGATAGAAAATAGAAACTTTACGTTTCGTGTCGTTTCTACGTTTTACGTTTCTACCACTCCTCTCCATTTCTAAGTAGAAACTCGAGTTTGACAACATTGATATCTAATCACCATTGGATCAAAGAGAAAGAATATTAAAAAGTTTTTGAAGGGAGAGAAAATCTAATCCAATGATGATTAGAGAGGTAGTGAGTTGGTAGTAGAAAATTTTAGTAATGAGAATATCTCTCTCTATATATATATATATATATATATATATATATATATATATATATATATATATATATATATATATATATATATTGGGCAGGATATTCTTACACCAGTGTAAGAATTAGGAGTCTTATACTCGATCTTGACCATTGATCCAATGGCTCACATTACTAAAAAATTAGAACCCTTAGATATAAGTGGGATCAATAGTCAAGATTGAGAGTGTAACTTACACTGGTGTAAAATGATCCTGACCCTATATATATATATATATATATATATATATATATATATATATATATATATATATATATATATAGAGAGAGAGAGAGGAGGGATATTCTTACTACCAAAATTTTCTACTACTAACTCACTACTTATCTAATCACCAATGAATCAAAGAGAGAGAATGCTAAGAAGTTTTTGAAAAAGAGAAAGTGTTGATTAGATAGGTAATGAGTTGGTAGTAGAAAATTTTGGTAGTATATCCCTCCTCATATATATATGGGTTTTAAATTTCTCATTTAACATGAGAATGAATTATCATGTTGTAGAGATAAAAAATATGTGGGACCCGTATGTTAGAAAAAATTCTGTGTAGGACCTGGCACGAAAATCGAAGGGTATGTAGGAAAATTCAAATTCTCATGTTAAATGAGAATTATAAAACCCTATATATATATATATATATATATATATATATATATATATATATATATATATATAGGAAAAGTATTTCTACAGTCACTTTAGATAAGTTTATCTACAGATGCCATTTTTAACTATGTTCTCCCGGGAGAACATAGTTATAATACTAAAGTTGGTATTTTCTCTTTCTCCACGTCAGCAAAAAAGTTCTGAAAAGTAATTAAGGAGAGAGAAAGAAGAGCAATTTTAATGTTATATGTATGTTCTCCCATGAGAACATAGTTAAAAATGACAGCTGTAGATAAGCTCATCTAAAATTGATGTAGAAATGTTTACCCCTTATTTATATATATATATATATATATATATATTTATATATATATATGATTGTTTTTGTCATGTTGTAAGAAAATTATACCCCTTTCCTACACACACAAACATAGAGAGGAGAAAGAAAAGAGTACTGAGAGAAAATAAAAAAAGTGGGACCCATGTGCTTTTATGTATCCGTAGGAAAGTGGTCCATTTTCCTACAACATGATACATGTTTTTCCCATGTATATATATATATATATATATATATATATAGGATCCATTGACACCGGTGTCAAATTTTAAATTAGACACCTCATCTGAGAGCCGTTAGATCAAAAAAGATAAACGACTCTGGTTTGCAAGCATGTGACACCATTGATCTTTTTTGATCTAACGGCTCTAAGATAAGGTGTCAAAGGATCTGCATATATATATATATATATATATATATATATATATATATATATATATATATATATTTCTCAAGCAGCTTTTAGATAAGTTTATCTCAAACTAGCCCCAAAACTACGTCGTTTTGATTAATGATATGGTGTTTATGTAATTTTAGGTGAATTAATGAAGGGTGTTTCAGTAAAATGTACATGATATAAAAATAAATAAAATTACAATACCACCCTTCACTAATTCACCTAGAATTACATAAACACCCTTCATTAATCAAAACGACGTAATTTTGGGGTTAGCTTGAGATAACTTATCTCAAGTTGCTTGAGAAATGTTTTTCCCAAATATATATATATATATATATATATATATATATATATATATATATATATATATTGGAAAACATGATTTTCATGATATGAACACAAAAAACAAGACTTTATTCTTTTATTTTCTAAGACAAACTTGGGACAGGGCCATAACTAAGGACCAGCAGAGTCAGACCTAAAATACCCCACAAGCCTAGTTATAATTGGGTCTCTGGTTCAGTTTCTGGCACTTGGTTGGTATCAATATTTCAACTATATCTAGGGTCAGTTGGCCAAATTGGATAACTATCTTCAATAAATATTAGCAGTATTGGTTTTTATCACAGCTCCTCTTCCTTTCTTGAACAATGAATGAACACACTCTCCAAGTTTGTGATGCAATGAACAAGTTACTAATTGCCTAACCTGCAACTTGTCAGAGACTGAAAGGAACATACTAAATCCTAATCCTTCCTTACCCGGGTGATATTAAATGCAAGAAATGCTCTCGTTTCAAATGATTTTTGAAATTTGTTCTTTCATATAACAACATGAATTTGATAATAAGATATTTTCTCTTCTTTCTGGTTGGCATGTATAATTATTTTTGTAATTTCACAAAAAGGTCATAACTTCCCCCTCGCCAATTTGTTTTCATTTGCTCTTTTATAAGAGTTATGTTATAGGAAAAGTGATTATGTTATATTATAGAGATTCATTTTACGTGCCATAATTTTTTTTATATTGTGGGTCCCACAAAATATTGCGAGTGTAGAAAATTTTTTTTGATCATGTTAAATAATAGATAATAAACCGTATGAATTATTGAGTCGTAGGTTGTCAAATTAAATTCTGCTGAATTTCCCTTGTGTTTTTTCAATTTTAATACCATTATTACTGTGGGTCATTACTCATTATGTCTAGCTAGAGTAGCTATTTTAATTCACTTGGGCCATAGGCCCATAGCTGGGCCTATACGTACCAAACTACGAAATTGACTGGTACACAGAACTAGGATAATAACAAGTGCGCGCAGGATAGCAAACACGTGGATGGTAGGAAAAGTTTATAGTTTGGTGAGATGTCTGTCTGTTATTAAATAATGAGAGGTTGAGATAAAGAAGAAGAGGGAAATTAAAAGCTGAAAAATATTAAATAAATAAAACGTTCATTTTTCCGCAATTAATTAAGATAAATTATTTGCATTAAGGTCAAAATGACATTGTTTTACTTCAGAAATCAAAGTGTTTTTATAATTTTAATTTATTTCAGTATTATAATAGTCTTTATAATTATTTTTTAATATTTTAATACCAAAATGATGTCATTTTAGAAAAAAATGTAAATAACTTATCTGCAGTAAATGCTGAAATATTTTTCTGATAAATAAATAAAGGAAAATAGTTTTCTCATTTTATATGAGAAAATTTTCTCATATTACCCTCACAATTAAAAGATAGGATTTATTTTGACTTTTTTGTTTTCTCACTTTTTGTGAATTCCATTCATATATTATGTGTATAACATTAGAACATATTCTAATATAAAATGAAAAAATTAATTCTCATAAATAAATAAAGGATTTATCATCTATCATTTAACATGACCACAAAAAATTTCCTACACTCACAATATTTTGTGAGACCCGCAGCAAAAAAAAAGAAAAATAAAAACTCCAGCACGCAAAACGAATCTCTATAACATAATACAATCACTTTTCTTACCTGATAACTCTTATAAAATCCATACATAAAGGGTTTTGATTTTCTCATGCGGTAGAAGAAAATTTTCTCATGTTATAAACACATCTTATATGGGATCCACATCTATTAAAATAATAATAATAATAATACACGAAAATCGAAGAATCATTAATAGGAGAAAATATTTTCTCATACATAAATGCACATATAGGTCTAGACGAGAGCACATGAGGGTGGAGAAGGGAAAGGAAATGATAGTGTGTGGATGATAAGCATGTATGCCCATCTTGTTAGGTAGTAGTTGCTTGGATTTAGGTGATGATGATTTTTGTGAGATCATCCCCATTTATGGCATGTTGTCTTTTCTCACTCAACCATCTATCCCTTTCACTAAACTGAACCTATGCCCATAACACTTTCTTCTTTTATTTCTTCTTCTTTTTTTCATCTTATTATGATATGATATCTAATTATTGCTTTCTCTGCTGTCTTACCATCTCACTAATCTAACATCAATCTTATCTTACTTTTGTTCTCAAATCTTCCCACTTGCCCTGCCCAACAACATTATCTTTTAACCATAGGCACATAACCCTATTTTAATGAAAAGAAGTGGTCCATTGATGTTAATTAGCGACACAGAAAAGTACTTTTGGAAATTCGCCGTCGAGATTGAAGATTTCTACGCTCACTGATTCTAGTTGGTCACCACTTGACTGTTTGTGGAATTCAAATCTTGAACTACTCTATTCTTATTTGTTGAATGTAGTTTTCATTACTAAATTTTGTTTAGATTTTTGCTCAAATTTTGGAAATTTCCTGACGAGTGATGTTTTAAACTATTAGTCTTGCTATCGTCTTAGGAGAGCTTCTTTTGTGGGTGTGGACCATTATGCTCCATACCAAAAATAGAAAATAAAAGGGATTGGGAGAAAAATATAAGAAGAGAGAGGAGTATAAGAATAATTTTTTTTACTAAAAAAAATAAAGGAGCACAATTTTTTTTATAGTCGCAGAGTATATTAAATAATTCCTCGTCTTGGAAACTTTAATATCATTTGTTATATTACTTTTTTTTTTTTGGTAAAAGATATCATTTGTTATATTACCTTACTATACAAAATATTGAATGTTTTCTGAACATTTAAGGACTGCATTTCATCTTAATTGATAATGAGTGACTCAAGACGTTGATTAATAGTTGGAGCTATATTAATTAATTGTCGTGAGATCTATAATAAAAAAATCTTCTTCTTTCTCTTTGATCAATTATCTCTATGTTGTCGTTGACTCGTTGCTGTGAAACTAACATCTAATGTCAAGCATAATAATTTAATTTAAAGACTTTAGACCCATTATATATTGAGCCTAATGAGGAATGAAGAAATACTAGACTCGGGGGGAATTTTAGTGGCTAATATATATGAATAGGTTATACTGTTATATGAGAGAATTTATTGTGGTCCGGGATCATCATTTTTTAAGTGGTCCCTTAATATAAATGAGATGGTAAATTTGGAAGAAAGTAAAAATAACGGATAAAAAAAAAGAAAAAATTAATATTGTGAGAAGAAGCATCAAATCATTGGGTGGTCCTGGAGCATAGAAAATATTTCCCTGTCATATATACATTGACACGCATTTTTCTAGAAAAAAAATCCATATCGTTGGATACGACACGAGTTTTGACATATTTCGATACACATCTAACACGCAATTAATGTTGTCGACATGCAGTCAATTCAAAAAAAAAAGTTATTTTTATTTTTGTAAATATTCCAAATTATATTATATTTTATCTGTTTAACTAAACATGAAAATTAATTTATAAATTAAATATTCTCTGACATGAAATCTGACATAAAAATTTAAAAAGACAAACAATTATTTTTACTTTATATTTATGTTGTGGAATTTTAAAATTTTATTAGTTATATGATTTATATGGATTGCTATTTGTATTACATACATATAAACCATATTAAAAATATTATTTAATACTAAAACGTCTCCAAACATGTTGAAATATAACAATTATAAAAATTAACGTGTCAGTGTCGTGTCGTATCCCGTGTCTAGGGGTGGCAAATCGTGTTCGTGGGTCGGGTTCGGGTCGACCTGTGTCTGACACGAACACGAATAGATTCAACCCGAACACGACCCGATTAATTATTAGTGTCAAAATTCTCAACCCGAACACGACCCACTTTTTCTGCGGGTTGACACGACACGACCCGAAAAATCTTATAATATAAGTGTGATCCGTTTATTACACGACTCGCCCCAAAAAAGCACCAAATCTGATTGCAATATAACAAAAAAAAAATCTTCAATAAAAAGAAACCTAGAGTATATATATATATATTTTTATATCATTCAATAAAATTACCATAATAACCTTGAAAAAATAAAAAAAAATTATATTTGCGGGTAAGAGCGGGTTCACGGGTTGACCCGTGACCCGACACGAATATTTTCGTGTTATATTTTTCCAACCCGAACACGACCCATTTATTAAACGGGTTGACCCGAACACGAAAATTTCGTGTCGGGTTGGCGGGTAGTGTCTTAAATTGCCACCCCTACCCGTGTCCTGTGTCAGTGATATTGGATATTCAAATGTGATGAGTCCCACATTGGTTAGTAATGGACTAAGTAAAATATACATTAAGGTTTTGGGTTGAGATGTAGTATCGGACCCACTTACTACGGTTGAAGTAGCTTAACCCATTGATGGTGGTCCTCCATAACGGGCTCCCCTTGGATGTGCCTGACTCTGGTATCAGAGCCGAGTTGGGCTCGAGCTAGCCAGTTATTTGGCTAGGAGGCAAGAGGAGTACTTTGAGTTTCATACTTGAAGGGAAAATTGTTGGATATTCAAGTGTGATGGATCCATGAACCTAATGCTTAAGATTTTGAGTTGAAATGTGATATCGGCTCACTTGCTTTGGTTGAAGTAGCTTAGTCTATTTGTGATGATCGCCCGCCACATACTCTCTCTTAGACCCGCTGACACGTGCAACATAGGTTATAGGGATTAGGGACTTCATCCTCGTTCTAAAAAACAAGAAAATTGCAAATATTGATTTTACCTTACACACTACATCTGTAATTCTTAACTCGGATGTTTTGGAGGTGCACCACCTCTTATTCCATCCAAGCACATGGAAGAGTTTCTTACCGTTACCCCCGTCAACCCTGCACCATGAATGTTAAAAGCACAACCTCACATTATATTCAGTTCAGTATCCATATTTGAACACTTTCACAATTTATTTTTCTGAAGTTTGGACTTTGTTCTTTTCTGGTTTATTTGAAAACATTTCTCCATTGTTAATTGAGGGACAAAAAGGTATTGAAAAAGTAATTGAGAAGTGAGCGCAAATAAAGGCGGTTTAAGTTTTATACTTTACAAAACCAAGAGATGTATGACCTAATATTGTAGGCTAGAGCTGTTAACAACATTGCATTTATGATCCGTAATAGATGCACTGGGGAGTAGTTGAATTTGTAATTCCATATTATGACATGCTGAAATCCGTATGTACCTTAAATTTTCAGTTCATATGCTTTACCAAACATTTTTATTTGAAAGGTCATTGCTCAAGGGACCAATTAAGACATTTCTACATGTGCATTAGAGAAAGATATACACCTGCATTTCATGATCAAGAGGTAACAAGGATAGATTTAAGGGGAAACTTGCACCAAACATCCAATGAGAAAATTCCAAATATTTACAAATCTCAGCAATCTTCCAAAATAAAATGGGCCAAAATTATTTTTTTTGTGAATTGATTTTTTAAACATAGCATTGGCATCACATGGAGTTTGGTCCCCTGATCCTATAATATCTTAAAAGTTCCTAGACATTTTGATCTTAATTTTGATCCCGACAACTTAAACGGTAAGCTACAATTATTGGATTTGTTTTTCAGTTTCTCCACCAAAAACAGGGAAATATCTTTAGTATTACAGTAATACTGAAGAATAGTGCATCATTTATTTTTTTTTGTATGGTTATTTTTTTCTAAACCATCATCTCCTTTTACTTTTAATAAATGAATACATACTATAATAATACTAAAGATATGCTCTAAAAAACATATCAGATGAGAGTGTGAGAAGCTAGTTTCAATTTCTTCACAAGGATAAACTGATTTTGCATGTAAAAAGCTCAGAATCAAGATAAATCAAAAAAGAATAATGAGTATGTATATAAAAGGATCGTATAATTCTCATATAACATGAAAATTGAAATTTCATGTTGTAGAGATAAAAAAATATGTGGGATCCATATGATAGAAAAAATTATGTGTAGAACCCATATTAGCACGAAAATCAAATGATGTGTAGGAAGATTTCAATTATCATGTTAAATGAGAATTATAAAACCCTATATAAAATCTGATAATTAAATTTAACAACCGTCATGGTTGAGTTTGACAAATTTAATATTGTCTTATCGCTTCTCCCAACTAGCATAATCAATCAGCTTGAAATCATTACGATCACTGTTTTAGATATCGATGTGACGTTGGGTTTTTGAACACTTTGGCCAAACATTAATTCCTCTGCATACCAACCAGCAACTTCCCATTTGATTTCTTACACATGTAGGACCAAAATTAGAGAAGGATTATATTGATAAATATTATTTTTACAAATTTATAAATTATATTATATTTGACCGATAAGACTTCACTAAATAGTATTTTACCGGTAAGACATAGTGTAATTTATAAGAATTTATAAATAAAAAATTTATAAATATAACCTTCTCAAAAACTAACGTGAATACTGTGGAATGCTTGAAAATCAAGGTGGGCCTCTTCGATTTCCAAGTTGAGGAATGCAGTGAGAGCAACTAAGCCGTACAAACTGTATTAGCAATTAAAATGGAGGTAAAATTTTATTTTATATTTATTTTGGCCTAAGCCTTTGGCCAAACAAAAAAAGGTTTACATATTGCTCGGTCTTGCCAGTCTTTTGGGCCTTTGATTGATTCCCAAGCACAAGCTGGGCTCCTATCAAATGACCAGGCCTATGAG
>JAVKPL010013101.1:0-69580 GCA_032173675.1 Gastrolobium villosum | reverse complement strand
GTTGGATGGTTTGAAAATGTCCATTGCCCAGGAGTTATGGCAATTATTGGTAGAATACCAGGCTGTTTTGCACCATCTCCCTACTATGCTTCCCCCACCAAGGAATTGTGATCATACTATTCATGGTTGACGGATCTCAACCAGTTTCGGCTCGTCCTTATAGGTATGCCTACCATCAAAAAGCTGAGATTGAAAAGCAAGTAGCTGCTCTCATGGATTCAGGCTATATTCGTGCAGTAGAAGCCCATATTCATCTCCTGGTGTTATTGGTTAAGAAGCATGATGGTACACGGAGAATACATCAAGGAATTCCTTTTTCAAAACTGCTCTGATACCATAAAATGTAACGCCCCGTCTGCAGCCGGTTAATTAACATTCATATGATAATAAGCGCAGCATGCTCAACATAATTAATGCGGAAGCTAACTAAATAAATTTTATCTTTTTCCTTATGTATTGCAAACCTTTTTACTTCCATGGTCAAAATAAAACGGACAGCATTTCCTCTGTATTTTGGACTACTGGGGATAATTCCCACTATTATAATTTCCACCTGATTGATAGTTTAATATAATCCAGACATATACCATATTACCTAGCCATCCATGGCATAGGCTGTCTCAATATCACACTGTCTCAAAATAATGTTCATGATGTTACTTATATAATTACATCAAATAAACAAAAGAGATGCAATTAAATAAGTAACATAGACCTGAGCATGCATAACTAACAACATACACAAACTATCGACATGGCATAGACATCTCATATGCTCTCAAAAATACATGGCATGTACAACTCAAAATATGGTATGTCAGGTACAAATCCAAGTATCCACAAGACCCTGACAATCAGGTCAAGTAATATCTCTCATCTGGCCTTTTGCCACGCGATGCCTCGGCACCATCAGCTCCTGTACCTGAAATGGTGATCCCCATAACACGGGGTGAGATAATATAATTACCTCAGTAAGCTAGGGACCCTTGGAGGGCTCCTCCACCCCTAAGCTCACTTCTGGTATAAACACATTATAAAAATCCATGCATGCATCAGAATATGTATGACAATGCAGTGTGCAATAATATAATCCTACTGGCCAGAGAATATAACAAGTATGTATTATGCAAGGAAACACCGTCTTGCAACATACCGTATGAGGAAACACCGTCTCATACTATGCATAAGGAAACACCGTCTTATGCCTCACACAAGGAAACACCGTCTTGTGTGGCACACAAACATACATACATATACATGCAACATATAGCAAGTCATATCCACATACCATATAAAAGTACCATCCTCCCTCGGAGTCTGGTGGAACAAATGGGGGATTAACCCCAAGGACCAAAAGCTTACCTGGCAAGCAATGTCCTCCAATAATTTTCGTGTCCACGGAGTCACGATCTTTTACAAAGTCACAACCTAGTTCCAAGATGTGAATACAATCAGTATTCCTATATACCAGTCTACCACGTTAAATTTCCAAGACTACACATACAAGAAACCTATACTTGATTTTTAGTCCAATTTATCAAAGTGTCCTAAACGGCCATTTCATAATTTTTCTTTTTTCGGGAACCAATACCAAGCATATTTAACAAAGACACTCACCTACAAATCACCCTTCAACTACTCATACCATTTAATCCCAATTTATACAATCCTATATCATGCATTTTTTACAAAAACACAAGAGGGGAGTTAGGGCATTTACCTTAGAAGCTTTAAATCACTAAAAGAAAGACAACCCAAGCTTCCAACAAGGTCACAACCCTTCCTCAAGCCTTAAATCCGAAAATGGCAGCCATGGGTCCTTCAAGATATGTTTCTTTCTCATCCAAATGTAGCTACCAAGTTGAATGGATGAAGAGGAAGAAGGAGAACAAGATGGAGAGAAGGAATGAGAGTGATTTATTTGATTTCCTTAAGGATTTGCTTGGAATTATATGGAAGAAGAAAAGAAAAGAAAAAGAAAATAAAAGAACTCCCTTTCTCCAGAGAGTCGCGCGAGAAGAAAGGAAAAAAATGAAGGAAAAATGAACACTTTGGGGCTTTAAGTGGCTTTAACAATTAACTGGGTATCAGTTTATCTATCTCGCTCACTTAACTCTCATTCTAACTTTGCATACTAGTCCAGAATATTTTTATGGTAATATTTACCATTTTACTTTTTACTTTCGGGTAACTTTATTTACCCGCATTTCTACAACTTAACTGTCATTTTAACTCATTTTTCACCCAAGGTGACTTTATTTCTTTTTCTTTTACTTTCCTTATAATTTTTCCTCAATTTCATGATTAAAACCATTACTTCATAATTAAATCCAACACTACATGTGAGGGTTATTATAGCCAATCCCTGGTAATATTAAGCAGCTTCGAGGCTTTTTGGGACTGACTGGGTATTACAGGCGATTTGTTCAACAATATGCTTCCTTGGCTGCCCTCTCACTGACCTTCTCAAAAACGATGCTTTCCACTGGTCTCCAGAAGCAGCAGATGCTTTTAAAAACTTGAAGGCTGTCATGAGTGAGACACCAGTACTGCGGTTACCTGACTTTAATCAATCTTTTGTCATTGAATCAGATGCTTCCGCGTTTGGTGTAGGTGCAGTATTGTTGCAGGAGGGTAAACCCATCTCATTCTTTAGCAAGAAGTTGGGTAGTCGAATGCAGGCAGCTTCAACATATGTGAGGGAG
Source organism: Gastrolobium villosum (assembly GCA_032173675.1). Taxonomy (NCBI): domain Eukaryota; kingdom Viridiplantae; phylum Streptophyta; class Magnoliopsida; order Fabales; family Fabaceae; genus Gastrolobium; species Gastrolobium villosum. Next base: position 66,875 of record JAVKPL010013101.1, on the reverse strand, counting down.
TTATATGCAGTGACTGAGGCTGTGAAACGTTGGAGACACTACTTATTGGGGTCTCGGTTTATTATCAAAACGGATCACATAAGCCTTAAGGACTTGTTGACTCAAACCATTTCTACTCCCGAGCAGCAAAAATATGTTTGTAAGTTACTGGGATTTGACTTCTCAATTGAATATAAGAGTGGATCATCAAATGTGGTGGCTGATGCTTTATCTAGAAGTTTGGAGAATGCATCCACTGAAGCAGCTTCTCTGTTGTATCTCACATCTCATCCTCGATATGAATTGTTGGATCAACTTCGTACAGAGAACCAAACTGACAGTTACTTGGTGAACTTACATCAACAGGTTAGTGACAGCAGTTGCTTGAACAGTGATATAACTGTTCGTGATGGCATCTTGTTCCATCGAGGGAGGTATTTGATCAGTCCTACATCGAGTTTAAAACAGGAACTGCTCAAAGAAGCTCATTCTTCCCCAATTGGAGGTCATGCTGGCATCACCCGAACCTTTTTAAGGTTGACAGCTTCCTTCTATTGGGAACACATGCGAAGAGATGTTGCTGATTTTGTGAAGATATGTCATACTTGCCAGTATGTGAAGACAACTACCAGCCCTCCATTGGGACTCTTACAACCGTTGCCAATACCAGAAGGTGTATATGAGGATGTCAGCTTGGATTTTATCACAGGTCTACCACATTCTGCAGGTTTTTCTACTATTTTGGTGACTGTGGATCGCTTAACCAAGTATGCCCATTTTGGAGGATTACCAGCTACTTATACAGCTACTATGGTGGCTCGCTTATTTTGTGATATGGTTGTCAAGCTTCATGGTTTCCCTAAAACACTGGTTTCTGACAGGGATCGCATTTTTATCAGCCATTTTTGGGCTGCATTGTTCAAGTTGAGTGGCACAACTCTGAAAATGAGCTCAGCTTACCATCCACAAACCGACGGCCAGACGGAGGTAACAAATCGGTACTTAGAACAGTATTTACGGGCATTTTGTCATGACCAAAATGGGAAATGGTTTTTGTATCTAGGATGGGCTGAACTGCATTATAATACAGCCGTACGTTCATCTATAGATATGTCTCCTTTTCAAGCTTTATATGGAAAGCAACCAACCATGATCCCATCTTATGCTCAAGGAACAGTACGGGTGGCTGCATTAGATACTATGTTATCTTATAGAAATGAGCTGTTGGCCAGTTTGAAGAGTCATTTGCATGCAGCTCAAAACCGGATGAAAGTTGCAGCAGACAAGCATCGAAAGGATAAGGTGTTTGTGGAAGGAGATTTGGTGTTAGTTAAGCTTCAACCTTACAGACAAATCTCTGTGGCAAAAAGGGGAAATCAAAAGCTCGCTAAGAGGTATTATGGTCCCTTTCCTATCAAAAAGGTGTTGAGTGCGGTAGCATATCAGTTGGAGTTGCCTCCTACGTCTCGGATTCATCCCACATTTCACATATCAGTTTTGAAGGCTTTCCATGGTAATTCTGACGTTCCTGTATTGGCCTTGCCGGAAACTTACCGCGAAAATAGGCCTCTGCTGCAACCAGTTTCGGTGGTTGATTTTCGGATTGTTGCTCCTCATGGTACTCCTTCAAATCAGTGGTTGGTGCAGTGGTCCAATTCTTTACGAGAAGATGCGACGTGGGAATATGAGGAAGATCTTCGTTTTTATCCTGACTTGGACCTTGCGGTCAAGGTCCCTTTTGATGGGAAGGATAGTGATACGCATGGGGTGTCTGCTGGGAAGGCTGGGCTGGCACCAGAGAGAGCGAAGAGGATGACTAGTGCACCCAGTTGGGCGGTGGATTATCGGGTTGGCTGAAGGGCGGTAGACTTGTTGGTTGAGGTTGTTATTAGTGTTAGTTGTTAATCAATGCATGTAGTTTTCTGTTAGTCTGTTAGGTAGTTGACAGTTAGTTTGTTAGTCTGTTAGTAGTTGTTAGTAGTTGTTAGTCCTTTGGGATGTTAAGAGGGTCTATAAAATGCTATCTCATTGTAAACAAGGAGGTCATTAATTCATACAAGTATTTTCAGAGTTTCTTAAGAGTTCTTCTCTTATCAGTGGGGGTAAGACTTGACTCGTATGTCCTTCCCCAAATACTCATGAGTAGATATTGAACTGGGTCGACCCTTATTATTGCAAAGCTTGTGGAGTAGATCAGGGATGAGAAGTAATCGGAATCAGGCGTAAATCATATTTTCGACTAACTCCAATTCCATTAGTCTCAGTCATGTCTAAATCTTCATTTTTCATTCCATTGGGAAGTTTCCAATCAAAATGATACATCAATAATGCTAGTGGAAACTCAACGTTGATCAAGCCAAACGTGACGCCTGGGCATGTTCTTCTTCCAGCACCAAATGGGATGTATTCAAAATTATTACCTTTGTAGTCAATAGAACTATCAATGAACCTCTCAGGATAAAACCTCTCAGCCTCATTCCAATAATTTGGATCTCTTCCAATTGCCCAAGCATTCACTAGGACCTTGCTTTTCACGGGTATATGATACCCTTTGATCTCACAAGCTTGTCCACATTCTCTTGGAAGCAAAATAGCACCAGGAGGGTGTAATCTTAATGTCTCTTTCACAACTGATTTCAAATATTTTAGTTTATCCATGTCACTTTCATTGGCCTTTCCTTCTTTATCAAACACCTCTCTTACCTCAGCTTGTACCTTCTTCATTACTCTTGGATTTTTAATCATCTCTGCCATTGCCCATGTTATTGTGGTAGATGATGAGTCACTCCCAGCTCCAAATATATCCTTCAAAATCATGACATCAAATTAAATTGATTCAAAGACACCAAATAGTTAGAAGATTGGGTAGAAGGTAGCCCAAATTTAATAAAGACTAGAATGTTAAGAACACCCTATGCAATGTTTCCTGCATTTCAAGTGAAATGAAATACTACAAAAGCTAGATAAGGAAAGAGGCAACTATATGAGTATGCAGATGCTGCTGAAGGTCAATCAGAAATTACTTATTTGACAGGCAACTGTTTAATTAATATCTTGGAAATATTCAAGTGTGAGTAGTGATGAAATCCAACGTCAGTTAGAAATGTGTAAAGAACCGATTCAACCCAAAAACTTAAGCTAATGGGTGAGGACTTTTTAATGGTTTTAATATATCTCAACACACTCCCTCACACGAGAGCCCACTAGGCTTAAAGAGTGGACAATGCACAGGTCCACCTATACGTGCGAAGAAAGAAATTCCACTAGAAAGAAAGTGGGTGGCGGCGAGGTTCGAATCCGGTACACCGAGGCTTTGATACCATGTAAAGAACCGATTCAACCCAAAAGTTTAAGCTAATGGATGAGGGCTTTTTAATGGTTTTTTTTTATATATTTCAACAAAATGAATAAAGTGAGGATCATATATGTTATGGACCCGTATAATGGGCCCATTAAGAAGCAAGTCCAACAAAGGACAATCCAAGATCTGAGTCAGCATTGACTCAAGACAGATATTCATCGAGGATACTTATCCGACAACACGGTGACAGCTCAGCGGATAGGCTGAGATCTGAGTCAGAAACACCTAAGGCCCATCTGCACTACCCACAGGTAACCCCTATAAATACCAGGTAAACCCTAAAGGTAAAGACACTTTTCTCTCTTACTATTATGCTGTCACTGTGCACACACCCCTTTGGCTAGCGCCGTTATAGTATTCTGTGCACAGTGATCCGCTCAACTCAAGGGTATCTTCTCCATAGATACCTTAGAGAGGGCACTAGATCCAAGAGTAACACACCAGTCTATCGGGCTGGACATCTCTGTCTTGTGTACAGAACAATATATATACTGCAAAAGACCCGTAGATCTATAACCTTAAGATATTGAGTGCGGCTAAATTAATTATTTTATATTTCTTTAACATAATATAAATGAATAGTATTATATTTTGTATTATATCTCTAACATGTTGTGTGAAAATAGATTAGGGAAGATGTCAATATGCTTACCATGATCACAGCCTTGACGCTTTCATCACTTAAGCAAAACTCCTGCTTCAAGAGCACGTCTACAAGATATTCTTCTGCTTCTTCACCCTGGCCTTTTGGGGCCTTTAACTTAGCCTCTCTTTGGTCATTGATGATGTTTTGCACTATCCTATCAGTTTGTTGGTGCAACTTTTCTAGCTTAGGCTTCAACCCAGAGATGTGTTGAAGCCATTTAGCAGAAGGGTACAAATCTCCCAAGTCAAAACCTCCAGCAACCTCCATGGCTTCCCTTATCAGTGATGGGAATTGTTGATGATCCCTGAACTTCTTCCCAAGGGCTGTCCTTGAAACGATTGTAGATATTGTCAAAGTCACTTCTTTGGTGAGATTAATGAGTGATCCTTCTTTTGATGCAATCCATTTGATGAGTTTAGTGAGCTCTTCCTTTCTCACTGGTTGGAAAGATTGGACACGTTTTGAGCTTAATAGCTCCAATGCACAAATCTTCCTTAGTTGTCTCCAATAATCACCATAAGGTGAAAAAGCTATGTTCTGAGAATCATAACTAAGTATCTTTGAAGCTAGGATAGGAGGCCTTGATGCAAAGTTAAGATCATGGGTTTTCAACACTTCCCTAGCATACTCTGGGGATGAGACCACAATGATAGAAACCTCACCAAGCTTCAGATGCATCAAGGGTCCATATTTTGCTGATAAATCTCTTAGCCTACGATGGGGAAGTGAGCTAACAAGGTTGTGTATGTTCCCTATGATAGGTAGCTTCCATGGCCCTGGTGGTAAATTTGGAGTTGACTCAGATTTCTTGGTCACTATTTTGTGTGCCATAAGCATAAAAATGAATAGGGAGAAAATGGATGTAAGGTATAGGGTTTGAAGATCCATGGTGGAAACAGAACTTAGCTCAAGGCTTTCTAGTTTAGTGATGAAACTCTCTTTGCCACTCTATTATATAGAATGTAGAACTTACATCAGTGGTTATTGAGTATTGGTAATCTCTTTATTTTAATATATGAACACATGACAGAAGCCAAAACGGACCAGGATACCAACATGCACAAAACTACAAACACATATTTCTTGTTTTTTTGGTAATCCAAACACATATTTCTAAGGATAAAGTGTGTGTCATTTTAAAGGATGTAAAATTGTGTCATTTTAAGAGAGAGAAAGAGATAGATAAAGGAGGAGAGTGAGTTAACAAAAAAAAAGTAAAGGTGTGGGTCCCACTTCTTTTGAGAGTGAAAAGATATAAATTGTGTCATTTAAAAGGATAAACACTTTTCGGTATTTCTAATTGTGTAGAAAGTAACATTTAGTTTTGAAAAATTCTTAAGCAAAATCAGATGGCTTAAAAAGTAACACAAGCAACACTAACTGTCCTAATAATTAAATTTTAACGCAATCATTCACATATTTAATATGAAACTTAGGTTTCATGATAACTAACTTTCCATTTGGTCATATCAATTGGAGTTGTCAATCTAGGTCATTAGACCCTAATCCTTGCAGGTTAGGACCCAAACGCCAGCAGGGCTAAAAGGCTGACAATAACAAGACCTGCTGACATCCAAAGTTATATTTTCAAAAAAATTAAAAAATAAAAAGTTCTTTTATTGAATTCAATGTATTTGAAATTTCTTTAATAAATAAATATTTAACAAATTCATAAAATATTCTATTCGAAATATATATATTTCATAATATATTTATTTTTAATAAAAATAATGTTTGAACACAAATAAAAAAATTGAAATATTAGCAATTTTTTTTCCAATAATTATTGAACAATTGGTTCTATATAAAAAAATATTGAAGTCCTTACTTTTCGTTATATCCTGAAAGAATCATATTTACTATTAAGTTATACTTATACTGAAGATTTTTATTATTCAGTTATACTATAGGTGAAAAATTAAATGGTTTGATTTTTCTAGTAAAAATTAGTTAAATAGAATTTTGTATAACACTCAACTTTTTTACTACAACAAATAAATTGATGCTGAAATTTTAAATAATTTTTTGAAATTTAATTTTTTACTATATTTTTATACTTTTAATATTTTTAAAAGTATGAAAGAACGTTCATAACTACAGAAGCTATTATGTATCGCTATTATAGATTTTGAGAACTTAGATATAATTTTATAATTAGTAATATCTAATTGAAAACTTTAGTAAAATATAAAAAAATTAGAAAAACATAAAAATTATATTAAATTTTTTTAAATTGTATGAAACTATTTAGAATTTAATCAAGATATAAAATTTACAAAGTAAATCACTTAGTTGTAAACCCTTAAAGACAAATGTTGAGAGTTTATCATTTTATATTTTATTCAACTAAAAGAAGAGAAAAATTTAAAAGAATCTAGAATGGATTTTTTTAATTCTAATATGAGCAGATCATTTGAATCTCAACCATTCAATTAAAGATTAATGTTCAACGTATCTCCAAAAAAAAAAAAGATTAATGTTCAACAACTAATTATTTGAATTGTTTCTTTTTTCATTTTATAAATTTATCATTAAAAATATGACCATTGATATATTATTAAATGGTTGAGATTAATTGCATGAAATGATCTTATTAAAAGTATTTGAGAGGATCCATTCCCATATGATTTATCCTTGTGTGCAATAATAATAATAATAATAATAATAATAATAATAATAATAATGAATTATTAAGAAAATAGTTTTTTTTTTTGGAATAATATATTTTTTTTTACATCCAAGAATCAAGACTGATAGATTGAAATTTGGATGACTCTGAAAATGCAAATCCATATTTGAATACAAATTTATCTCTTCTATATTATTTAAATTTTGATATAAGTGTATATATATTTTAACTCTATAAATAATTTTTTTGCAAAATATTATATAAGAATGAATAAAATATTATTATAAATAGGAAAAACATATCTTTCATTTAAAGTAGTTCAAAACATCCAATAAAATAAATAAAACAAATTCTTATTGAATCATTAAAATATATACTTATTATATATATTCTATAAAATTATATATGTAACATTGTAATGTACATTTCATTATAATATTATATTTTTAATTTATTTTATATTTATAAATATTAAATCTATAAAAAAAATTATATATTTTTTGTTTATTTTTAAATAATAAAAATTTTGATGATAAATTTTTTTTGACTCCTAGAAAAACCTTAACCCAGCCCTTAAATCATAGAGCTTTGAGGGAAGACATTAGAAAAAGTCCTACCACAAAATGAGTTTTTTAGGATCAAATATAGAGTTTGGGATTAACCCATGAACGACAACCTATTTTGACAGCTCTAATATCAATATCAAATTGCCAGGAACGGTAGAATTCTCATGTAGACAGTCAAAACCAGAAACTCATTGGCGGGTGTGTTTACTGCCTAAAAGTAGTTCAAATTTTGAAGTTGTTGATCTTTTGAAATTAATGTTTTTTGAGGAGAGTTACCTCAAATGGGTTGAGAAATTAAAAAATAAGTATTTTGAGTGTAGATTGTTTGATTTTTAGTTAAAGAAAAAAATGTGTATCATTTTGAAGGACATAAAGTTGTGTCTTTTAAGTTAGAAAAAGAGATAAAACATGGGAGAAAGAATGAGTGGAAAAAGTTTTAAATATGTGAGTCTCACCTCTTTGTGAGAATGAAAGGATATAAGGAGTGTCAAAAATTGACACACCTTTTTTCCTTAGTTAAATGAGTTATAGTAGCTCACGCGTTACCTTATTTATTTATTTTTTAAACTATGAACAATTTCAATTTAGAGTTTGATTTTATAAATTTGATATGCTTTGATTTTAGACTGTGTTTTTGTTTTCAAATTATATTTGAATTTTTTTTTATCTTTCTGATTTTAATTGTATGTAAGAATAAGTCGATTTTAAAGCGAAAGAGGTTTGTTCACCAAAAAAAAAAAAGCGAAAGAGGTTTAAAAAAAAAAAAAAAAAAAGAGAACGTTTTTTGTAAGTGTATGTAAGAATAAGTCGATTTTAAAGCGAAAGCTAGTTTAGAAAGAAAATTGAGAGACCTGTTCAGATCCACGACCTACCTTTTTATGAGTCGGACTAATAAAATGTTTTTTTTTTTTGAAGTCAATGTTTTTTTTATCTCAATTTACTTAACTTCCAAGTTAAGTGGATTATGGTAAAATGACACTTCGGCTCATTTTTTAACAGCCTTGATTCCCACCCCATCTCGTCAACGGAAAGCAATTGTCAAAAGTCAACTAGTTTAAAACATCATTGGCTAAATCCTAACTATCATAACTAATTAATAATTAGAAAAACTAATGTATCGTTGATTTATTAGTATAATATGTTAAGCGTGGGTTAAAAGGACAATTGAGATCATTTAACACGCTTGATTCCTCATATTGCCATCAAACAGCAGTTACCAAAAGTCAACTAGTTTAATACATCATTGGATAGTAGCATTATATTGATAATTTTTTTTTACAAGCTTATCAACTACATCTTATCTGATCGGTAACATTTTATTTAAGAGTATTTTACCGGTCAAACATAATGTAGTTTGTAAATAAAAAATTTATAACTATAACCTTTCCCAAATATTAATTATCACATCTAACTAAAAACTATAAAAAATAATATATCATTGATTTATTAGTATAATAGATTAACTTGGCTTAAAATTACTATTGACCTAAACTAACAGCCTTGATTCCGGCCCGCCCCATATGCTGCCATAAAAAAGCAGTTAGCAAAAGTCAGATTGGTTAAATACTAGTTATCATAACTAATTAATAATTATACAAAAAATTATCATTTATTTATTAGTATAATTTATTAAATTTGAGTTAAATATAACAATTGAGCTCATTTAAGATTTAACAGCCTTGATTCCCGTCCCATGTCGCCATCGAAAAGTCAACTGCTTTCATATGTCATTGGTTAAATATTAACTTTCAACATTTAATTTTGTCTCAAGTATTTAAAAATGAAAAAAATTAAATAAAATTATGAACATCTATTTTTATCCTTGTTTTTAGTTGATGACAAAACACGATAACAAACATAGTTAAAGAAAATAAACAGATGCTTACCAAAAAAATAAAAAAAATAAAAAAATAGATGAAAGAAAGGTTAAAGTCTCATATGGATAGAAACTATACCCCTCTTTTTTAAGTCCCACGTTGCAGAGGTCTTGTCTATTCCTTAGGGAGAGAATTTATTGTGGGGCGGGACCACCATTTTTTAGGTGGTCCCTTAGTATAAATATGAGGGTGAAATTGGAAAAGAAGAAAAATAGCAGGGGCATAAAGGAAAAGAAAAAAATTAGTGTTGTGAGAGGGAGCACCAAATCATTGGTGGTCCTGGAGCATAGAAAATATTTTCCTCCTTATGTGTTTGACACCCAAGACTCTTTAAAGAGTTAAAAAAAAAAAAACTTGAGCTTAATAACAAAAACAAAGTTTGTCTTATAGTAATTTATTTATTTATTTATTTATTTTTTTGGTAGATACGTATTTTTTTTTTAATTTTGAGCAATGACGAACTCAAAATTTTTTTATGATAAGAGACAAAAATAAATATTAAAGTCATAAATGTTATTAAGACTAATAAAAATGCTAATTATTACACATATTTTTGAGGGGGATGCTAACTATTAGGAATAGTGTTTTACAAAAGTACCATTATATATATAATACTAAAAATATCAAAGTTTAGGGAGGGAGACTACCCACCCACACCTGTAACACCCCGTGTTAATCCGGTTTGTTAACATACTATCGTATTAAGCTACGTTTAATTAAAATGCGTAATAACTTTTTCATTAATTCAATTATGACGTCATTAACACTTTGCCAAGTTGATTACTTAATCAATTATAATAAAACATCACCTGTAAGTAAATTGCAAGACAACTAAATGAAATTCCTCAATATATAAATCAAGTGAGTATCTAAGTCACGGGACTACAATACATAGCCCAGACAATAATCCTGATACATTATTACAACTTCAAATAAAACAAGACATAACTCAGTCTATGTGGCATGGACAAATCCCATGCTCACCAAATAAGGCAACAATGCCCAACAACAGTCTCAACAGACAATATCATAATAATAAGCTAAAAGCCGAAAGCAGTAAACAGGATCCGGCATCCAACATGTCAGCACATACAACAATATCTAACTCAACTCTGGCCTCCTGCCACCCGAGGTCTCAACCCCAGGGTTACCTGAACCTGAAATAAGCGTCCCCAAACGTGGGGTGAGATCTGTAAACAAGAAATCTCAGTAAGACAAGGGGTCCTCAAGGATCTTTCATCCCAAGCTCACTTACATGTGCAATATAAGTTCCAAAAGTAGTAATTTCCAATATAAGTTCAAAAACTATGCAGTGCAACAGATATTCATATCATGTGTGTTATCACTATTCTACTGGCCAGAGAAATGAAGGAATACGTCTATTACCCATATAGTAGTATAAGGAACAACGCTTGCACCTCACCCACAGCCTCACCATCTTGTATGTACCACATACTCAGGCTTACCGTATAGGTGAACACCACATGCATATCATAAAGGCACATTGCATATATCAGCTCAACAGCATTTTCAAATATCAAAGCATGTAAACACAGCATGCATATAGACCATCCCCCCATGGGACATGGTGGAACAAACAATGGCAAAGCCGAGGACACGAAAGCTTACCTTGCAAGCTCACAATCCTATGCCAATAGTCCACACAGCTCAAGTCCAATACACAGCAGATCACAATCTGATTTAGGACCAGCAAGCATATCAACATTCATAGCTCATAAGCATAAACATAAAGACTACGTTTTCCTTTTACGTTTTACGTCTTAAGACTTCCCACAAAGCCATAAGCCCTTAATCAATTGATTCTGACTTAGTTAAGTTATTACAGAAGTACCACTTCATCAATCTAGGGTCCACCAACCCATAACACAATTCTGTATGAATAGCACCTCACTGTTCATCGAAAATCCAGAATATCTAGATATATGTCGGGGACATATCCGGATATCAATTAATTAATGGTGGTCTTGCTCCTTAGCTGTTTCTCGTCTCGATCGAGAATCTTGAGTGGTCTGACGGGAGTCTTTAGGTTCTCCCGAACCTCCACATCATTCGGTTACACCACGTGCGAAGGATCCGCTACGTACTCTCGAAGCTGAGACACGTGAAACACTTCGTGTTAACCCCTCATATGATAATTTTATGGTATCAGACCACTCAAGATTCTCGATCGTGGCGAGAAGCAGCTAAGCAGTAAGACCATTCCTATGGTCAAAGTGCAGTGGACCGGAAGAACTCCTGAGGAGTGCACTTGGGAGCGAGAGGAAGAACTTCTCCGACAGTATCCCGACTTTCGAGACAAGTATGTTTCTGATTTTGAGGACAAGATCCTTAAAAAGGTGGGGTGAATGTAAGAACTCGCACTGCTAATTAAGGAGATTTAATTTATTAAATGTGATAATTAGGAAATAATTCTATAATTGACCCTAATAATTATTATGAGGCTTCAATAATTATAGTAAATGAGTAATAATGCCGAAAGTCGCTTTTCGGTCAAAAAGTGCAGATATCGGTTTTGCTACCCGGTATAAATGCGTACCGTTGAAGTATCCAAGAAAATAATAATAAGTGCATGATAATCACTAGAATAATATTTAGGACTTGTAAAACGAGTTTCAAGTCGAAATAATGAGAACTGATGCCAGAACTGATACTGGCTATGGAAAAGCGCGTACCAGAAAGGTGCTCCGAAAAATAAAATAAAAATACGAAAAATCTTAGAAAAATGAGTAGGTTAAGATTTCAAAGTTTGGGATTAAAATGTTTTGCGTAGCTATTAATGTTAATACTGCGTGTTAAATGCTTAACCGCTATAAATAGGCCCTTGCACATTAACCTAGGCTGATTCTTCAGCCACCTTACGTGAGGAGCCAGCTGCTGCCACCACCATTGCTTGGCCTTCCTTGCTTGATTTTGTGTCAAGTCTTCACCTTTTCTTCCTTTTTCACCATCTAAACACTATGGTTAGGTGTGGTTGAGACTTGTGTGGGAGGAAAGCTTTGCGTTTCTGAGTGTAGAGGCTATTTGTGAGGGGTTGAGGGGCTGAGTTTGGTGAACCTTGTGGTGAGCACCATTTCCTTGAGTGTGGGAGCTCTAAGGAGTGACCTTTGGTGCCAAGAACCAACCTTGGGTGTAACTTTTTCATTTGTTGTACAAATATGCATATTGGGAACTGATTGTGAGCTCTAAGAACACATTTTTCCTCTGTTTTGGACTTGGGTAAGTGTTACCACTTTGATCATGAGTCTCCTTGCTTAAAAGATGAGTCTTGACATGTTTAACAAGTTAAACAAGTAACCAACGTGTTAGATAACCTAAATGAGATTAAAGATGCATGCTTTAACGTTTAGAATTGGTAAAAGTTGGATCTTTGGTTGGATTTTTGCGAAATGCAGAATATGTGTTCTGTCACGAAATATCCGGATATTGGGTTGTGAATATCCGGATATCCATATCCGAATATGGATATCCGGATATTGATATCTGGATATGTCCCCAACATATATTCGGATATTATGGGATTCCGATGAACAGTGAGATACTGTTCATACAGAATTGGACTATGGGTTTGTGGACCCTAGATTGATGAAGTGATACTTCTGTAATAAGTTGTTTAAGTCAGAACCTAAGTGGTTAAGGGCTTATGGCTTTTTGGGAAGCCTTAAGACGTAAAACTTAAAAGGAAAACGTAGTCTTTATGTTTATGCTTATGAGCTATGAATGTTGATATGCTTGCTGGTCCTAAATCAGATTATGATCTGCTGTGTGTTGGACTGGAGCTGTGTGGACTCTTGGCATAGGATTGTGAGCTTGCAAGGTAAGCTTTCGTGTTCTCAGCTTTGCCATTGTTGGTTCCACATGTCCCATGGGGGATGGTCTATATGCATGCTGTGTTTACATGCTTTGATATTTGAAAATGCTGTTGAGCTGATATATGTAATGTGCCTTTATGATATGCATGTGGTGTCCACCTATACGGTAAGCCTGAGTATATGGTACATACAAGATGGTGAGGCTGTGGGTGAGGTGCAAGCGTTGTTCCTTGTAATACTATGTGGGTAATAGACGTATTCTTGCATTTCTCTGGCCAGTAGAATAGTGATAACACACATAGCATGAATATCTGTTGCGATGCATAGTTTTGGAACTTATATTAGAAATTATTGCTTTTGGAACTTATATTCACATGTAAGTAAGCTTGAGGTGGAAGATCCTTGAGGACCCCTTGTCTTACTGAGATTTCTTGTTTAGAGATCTTATCCCACGTTTGGGGATGCTTATTTCAGGTTCAGGTAACCCTGGGGTTGAGACCTCGGGTGGCAGGAAGCCAGAGTTGAGTTAGATATTGTTGTATGTGCTGACATGTTGGATGCTGGATCTTGTGTACTGCTTTCAGCTTTTAGCTTATTATTATGATATTGTCTGTTGAGACTGCTGTTGGGTATTGTTGCCTTATTTGGTGAGCATGGGGTTTATCCATGCCACATAGATTGGGTTATGTCTTGTTTTATTTGAAGTTGTAATAATGTATCAGGATTATTGTCCGGGCTATGTGTTGTAGTCAGGTGACTTAGATACTCACTTGATTTATATATTGAGGAATTTCAGTTAGTTGTCTTGCAATTTACATACATGCGATGTTTTATGATAATTGATTAAGTAATCAACTTGGCTAAGTATTAATGACGTCATAATTGAATTAATAAAAAATTTATTCCACATTTTAATTAAGCGTGGCTTAATACGATAGTATGTTAACAAACCGGGTTAACACGGGGTGTTACATTTTATGGTATTAGAGCTAAGGTGTTACACGTGGATGTTGGCCAAGTTCTGAGGCAAGGCAAGCCGATAGGCAACAGGTCGTACTCCACCAAGGATCTGGTATGGCCCAATAAACCGCGGGCTCAGCTTCCTCACTCCCAAGGACCGACCAACACCGGTGACAGGTGAAAGTTTCACAAACACGTGCTCGCCTTCACTGAACTCCAGTGGACGATGCTTGACATCATAGTAGCTCTTCTGGCGATTTTGCGCTTGCTTCTGATACAATAAAATGTAACATACTCATAATTTTATGTTACATACTCCCTAGGTCTACCACTGATTTTGAGGATAATTGGAGTGAATTTTTACAACTTAACTCCATACACCAAGTGTTGTCACATTTGACATAGATTTAATTACCTTCTTTTTTAGTTAATAATTACTTTTTTATGCATTTACACGTTTTACCTTTTCTTTATTTGTTTTATATTTTATGTTGATAAACTATTAATTTTCCTATATAGTTTATTTGTTGTATATTAATGGAAATTTAAAAGAGATTAACTTAGTCGTGATGACTTGTTAATCTTATAAATTTATTTAGGGTCATTTTAGTTATGATAACTTGATAACCCAAACTTATTTAAATATATCATGGTTTCACCAAAAGGGCCCAAATAACCATACTTTCACCTATTTGAAATGTATGTGAATATATTATTGGATTATATTATTAATATATTCAATAGTCTCCTTTTATGTTCACTATACAACACAATCCAATAGAGTGATCAGTGTAATGTTCAAAAAAATATGAATCATTCACATCCAGTTCAAGACAATCAACTTAGATCAATCAAAGAGTTTTAACAGTAAGATATTAAACTCAATCATCATTTACAATCTAAATAAATAAACCATCATTATCATGAATCTTTTTATTTTATTTTATAAACCACAGGTATCCTCCTCGGGAGGCAATCCTGCTAGGGGCGGGTTCAGGATTAATGCTTTCAATCCCTCCTAAAGATGATAGTGCGGTATCATGAATCTATTATGCGATCAACATACAAAAATAAATATTTAGAGTTTTAGATTCAATCTAAACTCATCCAAATCCCAACAACCAAAATAAGTCACAAAATTAGTTTACTATCAACAATATTCATAATATAAAGATAGGTTTGCTTTTTTCTGCAGTTACTGTAGATAAGTATCTGCAGTAAGCCTAATATGATGTCATTTTGGGACGGAAATCATGGTGTTTTTGTAATTTTAATTTATTTTAGGGTTATAATAGTCTTTATATTTTTAATTTTTTAAGATTTCAATACTAAAACGACGTCGTTTTGGGGAAAATGGAGATAACTTATCTGCATTAACTGCAGAAACATTTTTCCCTATAAAGATAGCAAAATATATGTACAAAAAAAAAGATAGCAAAATATAAGTCTCAAATAAATGAACTCCAACAAAATGGGCAATAGCATGTAAACTATCAAGTTCCCACACACTCAATGATATATTCCTTCTTCAAGTAGGTCATCTTGGTCAAGATCTCACTTATTAAACTGTCCTTCATCTCTGTCATACCCTGTAGAATATCAATTATGAATTTCATATTATCATGAATTCAATCAGTTGAATAATCTACCAAAGATGTCTAGTTCTACTAAAAAGAACTTACCATCATATCATCAGGCAAAGAAAAACATATTAATGCCATAAAGTATCATAATACCATGTTCATAATCATCAAGCCAGTTTCATAAATTATGAACAAAGCCTAAACAATTTGATTTGCAAAAAGTCATCAACTTAAGTTTATTTGTAAGATAATAACTATTGTCTAGTTTCAATGAATATGATAAATAGTCAAGTCACTTAGAATAACCAAGTCATGTGATGTCAAGTTTCAATTAAGAACAAGACCAATAGGTTCCTTATGCAAACAACTATTCAATTTGGAATGTCACAATTACTAATTCCTCAAAATAAAATAATCTAGCGTCAAGTTTGAAATAAGATCATTTAACCAAAAGGATGGTCCAACCTAGTTGAATTGTATCAAGTTTTGAATGACATAAGTTTTCTTGATAGAACCTTGGAATTAGATTGAAGTTATCTTCATCAAGTTTGGAATGAGACAACTTACCCTTTTGAAATTAATCAGCAACCACGAACATCATCGATGAAGTATATAAATTGTGCATATCATTTTGGCCAATAAAATAAAAATTCGATAATTTTAAACACACAATCAGAAGGTAATTAAATGGTAATTAAGGCATGTCTACATAGTCTTTAACCTAATTTCCCCTATTGTTTTGAATAATTGATCTTTAGGCATACCTTTTGTGAGAGCATCGACCAAGTTATCTTTCGATCTCACAACGATCAAGGTGATAGCTCCTTGTTCTCTCAGATAATTCAACAAACCATGTCTCAATCTCACATGTCTTCTCTTTGAATTAAAGAGAGCATTTTTAACAACTTAGACAACGACTTGATTATCATATAACAGACTTAAAAAATTAATCTTTAGCCGGGTCAAAGGAATATCCATAATCAGATCTTTATACACTCTTCCTCTTTTCCAATTGAGACTAAAGAAAAAGTTCTGATTCCATAGAGGACAATGCAATACAAGTCTATTTTTTGGATTTTTAAGTAGTAGCAGCTCCATCCAAAGTGAATATATATCCACTAGCAAGTTAGAAGCTCACAAACAACTAAACAATAGCCATTAAAATCCCTCCAAAATTCATAAATGTCGTATACACTATTCATCAAGAACCTAGGTTTATCAAAATCCATAAAAACAAGAAATAGATTATGCTTTCTTACCACAAATCACTTTAGAATTCTTAGAGAAGGAAACCCCAAGCTTTAAAATGATGAAACTCCCTAAACAACTCCAAATTTCGAAAATCATTCCAAACTTTGTGAGGAAGAATCTATCTCTACAAGAACTTTTGATAGAAAATGAAGAAAGAGTTTTGTTCCTCTCAAGATTCTACACACTTTCGATACTTTTGGAGTTCATTAACTAACACTCATTCTAGGTTTTCAAACTTTCTTCACTCTTCAACAATGTCTTCTTCGGTTGAGAAGGAGAGGGAAGGTCGATGAAGTGTGTGGTGTCTTTGTCTAAGTATGAAGTAATTAAGTGCTTAAGTCACTTGTTGACTTTGGTCAATGTTCTAGCCATGGTAACTTATTTATTTACCTTTATTTTCTTACTTCTTTCTATCTAACTAGCCATTAAATTTGACATTTTTTTCTAACATGTGATTTAATCTGATAAACTTCATAACAATGTCTTCTCTATATATTATTTCTCGATTTCGGGAAACTTTTACCTATTTGTACTTTTTACCCAATTTTTTTCTTCTGAAATTGCACTTTTATCTAAAAATTAACTAAATTCTAATAATTAGATTTTTGATGTAATTATTATATGTTATTTCTAATCACTTATTATACAGGTTTGGGTTATTATAAATGGCTTCAGGATTCTAAGATAGATCCCAAAAGAATACACACACACAAACACACACACGTACTACTACTATACTACTAAAAAAGATGATTTGCGATGGAATTCTATCACAAATTTTTTCTTGGTATCCTATTTCCGTCACAAATATTATTTGAGACAAAATTTGGTAGTTTCGTATGGTTAAATTCAGTTGGAAATCATCTTTTTTTAGTCTGAAACTACTAAATTTCGTCACAAACAACCAAATTTTGTCTCGTAAAATCCGCGATGGAATTCCATCAAATCCCATCGCAAATCAACTTTTCTTAATAGTGATATATATATATATATATAAACTTTAGCAAATAAATTTTGATTTTTGTCATTCCATTTGGCGAGATAAGTAAAATTCTTGAATCCCATACTTTTCAATTACATATCTCACATTCAAATTCTATTCAACATTTTTAAAATAATTATTGTTATCACAAATCAAAAATATGAAAATATTATTTAAAAGTCCATAACATGTAAATTAATCAATCATAATAAAAAATATTTATTTCCTCATGTATATATTATTAAAAAACAATGATCTATCAAAATTCGAAAAATATAAAAAGGATAAAATATGTTACCTTAATTATTATCCAATCATGTCTTTGAAGTACCACTAATTACTTCCAATCACTTTGGGGAAAAGAAAATGAGCTAGTATTTAGGGAGTATGGACACCAACAAATATTTGGACAATGTCTTAAATTTATGGAAGAAATCTCAATAGGTAACTGAAATGGTTAGATAAAATCCCTAAATTTATGCCTAAAGCTCCAAAGTAACCCTAGCCAAAATAAATTGATGCAACATGCAGTTTACTCGAATTTTATGGGTAATGATCTTACGTCAAAAAGTTTGAATAGTCAACTTTTAGGCTTTGTTTGAGACTTTTAAGGGGAAGGGAAAGAAGGGAAAGCAAGGGAAGACAATTGGAGGGTAAGAGAGAAAAATAGAGGGTTAATGAGATATTGTTACCATTTTAACCTTTTTCTTTAAAATTAATATAATTATTATCGTTTACAAATAAAATAAAATTTAAAATTTCTAATAAAATTATTGTTGCGAATTCGGTAAGTGTACCGATCATTCCAAGTAATAAAAGGGTAAGTAGAGATAGTCTCCACGAGGATTGAGGCACCGCAGTAATTATAACTAGCCTTCTCTTGTTGGATCAATAAAAAGTGGGTTGAGAATAATTGTGATTTTTGAAATAAACGAAAAAAGTTAAAGAAAAAGTAATTGATTCAAAAGCTCTAGGAAATCCAAGAACAGGAAATTAAACGGTGAACAAATAATAGAGAAAATATTGCGATAAGAGAAACAAACACCTTTCCGATCCCCACCTTGTAATCTGAATTAACGTTTACATTAAATTTATCCATTGATCAAACGATTCACCATCTTTTAATTGATTGATTAAGTCCTAATCCCTTAGTGACATTAACCTTATTAACCCTATTAGAACCCTAATCCCTTAGAAATTCCTTTTAAGGTTAAACGTTTGAATTAGTGAATCTTTCACGTTTGCGGTTCATGTAGCCTGTCCCTAGTGCATACATGAACAGTTACTCTCCTTCCTGTCAGGAATTAGGATCCCAATATCCCTATTGTTAATCCTAACCCTCGCAACCCCATTAGAGTGATCAGATCTAAAAGAATTAAGAGACGAAGAGCTAAGAAAAATAAAAGCAATTAGATAAACAAATGTAAAATTGATCCAAATTACAAGGGGTTCACATCAAGGGTTGTGACCCTCACCACAATAATGAAAAACTAGCCAGACATGTTCATGTCTGAAAATTTAATGTATAGAAAAGAGTTAATAAAATGTAACCAGAAAAAGTAGAAGAAGAATTCTTGAATCTTTCGTTCGCCAAGAGTTGCACTCCGTGCAAAAGTTGTTTTCTCTTGAGGTCTGAGTCTCTATTTATAGAGTTTTGACCTTGTGTAGAAATCCTGATTTAATCCTTGTCGTAATCTCAGTGTGATGTGTAACAGCCCGTGTTAACCCGGATTGTTAACACACTATCGTATTAAGCCACGCTTAATTAAAATGCGGAATAACTTTTTCTTTAATTCAATTATGACGTCATTAACTTAACCAACTTGATTACTTAATCATTTTCATAAAAATACTGCCTGTATGTAAATTGCAAGAAAACTAACTGAATACCTCGTACATAAATATAATGTGTGTATCTAGAACCGCAGGACTACACATGCAGCCTGGGTCAAAATCCTGATACATTAATTACAACATTAAAAATAAAAGGACAATAACACAATCATGTGGCATGGACAAACCCCATGCTCACCAAATGAGGCAACAATGCCCAACCAATAGTCTCAACATAATCAGCATAATAAAAGCGGAAAACATAACAGCAAATCCAGCAAGACAGCATATCAGAATATCAGCTCAACTCTGGCCTCCTGCCACCTGAGCCCTCAACATTACCTGATCCTGAAATAAGCGTCCCCAAACGTGGGGTGAGATCTCTAACAAGAAATCTCAGTAAGACAAGGGGTCCTCAAGGAGTCTCCACCCCAAGCTCACTTACATGTGTAATATAAGTTCTAAAAATAGTATTACAGTATAAGTTCTAAAATCATGCGATGCAGCAATTATTCATGTCATGTGTGCTTTCAAATCTACTGGCCAGAGAAATGTAGGAATACGTCTATGCCTACATGAGTACATGGATACTACCTGCACCTCACCCACATGCTTCTCCATCTTGTATGTACTACATACTCAGGATTGCCGTCTAGGTGGACACCACATGCATATCATAATAGCTCATTACATATAAACAGCTCAACAGCATTTCAAAATAATCAAAGCATGTAACACAGCATGCATAAACCCATCCCCATGGGACATGGTGGAACATCAAAATGGCTAAACCGAGGACACGAAAGCTTACCTTGCAAGCTAGCTATCCAAGCCAAGAGTCCAACCACTCACAAGTCCACAACAGCAGTATCACAATCTGATATGGACCAATAATACATTAATAATCATGCATCACAAGCATACAACTTAAAGACTACACCTTTCTTTTACGTTTTACGTCTCAAGGCTTCCAACAAAGCCATAAGCCCTTAATCATGTGATTCTGACTTAGTTTATTAATTACAGAAGTTCAACTTCCTTAATCTAGGGTCCACAAACCCCCAATAGCTTACTGTTCACACAGCACAGCTACCTGCGAAATCCCAGGATATCCGGATATCACAAGGGACATATCCGGATATGCCATATCCGGATATCACACTGACCATATCCGGATATACCATATCCGGATACCCAGTACCCATATCCGGATATCAATATCCGGATATCTGTTCGACAAATATCCGGATATCTCACGACCGAATGCAGTTTCTGCATTTCGCGAGATATCACTCCCAAGGTTCCTTTTTATTAAAACTGCAGTTGTAATTCTTTACCAAAAATTCTGAGATTTTAATATGTTAAACTAGACCTCATAAGCTTTCCAACGACATATCTTATGTCTCAATCGGAGTTGTATAACTCCGGTTATGATTTTCGCAAAGTGACTGCTGCCAACTGAATTTCCAGCACCCAAGACGCGACTTTAAACTAACACTGAGATCAAACCACTTATCCAATGGCTACGAAATTTTACAGGGTTATAGCCTTATGTGTTAGCTACACATAGGTCCAAACGGCACTCGATTTGGAGCTCTGTAGCTCAAGATATCTAATTTTTACCGAAACAGGTTCGTTGCTGTCCCCATATCCGGATATGGATATCCGGATATCATATCCGGATACTGATATCCGGATATCTGCCCGACAATATCCGGATATCTCACGACAGAATGCATTTTCTGCATTTCGTGAGTATCCAATCCATAGGTTCAACTTTTTAACCGATTAAAGGCACTTAAACATGCATTTCTAGGTGTGTTTAACCTACCCCACCCTTAAGTTATTAACTTAGCTTAATACATGCATCAAGGTTCCATTTTTAAGCATTTAAACCCATGATCATAGTGAGGTAACTTACCAAAGTTCAAAATAGAGGCAAGTTGTGCTCTTGGAGCTCTCCCAAGGTTCCTCAAACTCAGCCTAAGTAGGAGCACGAAAATGGCACTTCAAGGTGGGTTCTTGCACCACAAGAAGGCACTTTGAAGCTCACAATGACTACCACAAAGTAGCCATTACTAAAGCTTCAAACTCATGCTCACTAACTACACACACACAGGTTTCTCAACTCAGAAACTACCACCTCTCACACTCACAAGGCCACTCACAAGTGTTTACAAGAAGGAGAGTGTGAAAGAAGAAGGAAAGATGAAAACTTGGTGGCAACCAAGCAAGGAAGAGGGTGGCTGCATGCAAGACACAAGCTGCAGCCCACACTCATGTGAAGAGAATTTAGACCTAGGGTTTTGTGCCCTTAATGGGTCTATTTATAGGCAAAGTCACTAATCGCGCAGTATTAGCCTTAATCGCAAAGTAAAAGATATTGATCCCAAACTTCGGATTCTAGACCTACGCATTTTTCTAAGATTTGTCATATTTTTATTTTATTTTTCGGAGCACCTTTCCGGTACGCGCTTTTCCATAGCCAGTATCAGTTCTGGCATCAGATTACGTCATTTTGACTTGAAACTTGTTTTACAAGTCCTACATAATATTCTAGTAATTATCATGCGTTCGTTATAATTTTCCGGGATACTTTTCCGGTACGCATTTATACCGAGTAGCAGAACCGGTATCTGTGCTTTTCTTCCGAAAGGCGACTTTCAGCATTTTTACTCACTCAATATAATTATCTAAGCCCATTAATAATTATTAGGGTCAATTATGGAATTATTTCCTAATTATCATAATTAATTCGCTAATTACCTTAATTAGCGGTGTGGGTTCTTACATTCACCCCATCTTTTTAAGGATTTTGTCCTCAAAATCAGAAACATACCTGTCTCGAAAGTCGGGATACTGTCGGAGAAGCTCGTCCTCTCGCTCCCAGGTACACTCCTCAGGAGTTCTTCCTGACCATTGTACTTTAACCATCGGAATGATCTTGCTCCTCAACTGCTTCTCGCCACGATCGAGGATCTTGAGTGGTCCGACGGGAGTCTTTAGGTTCTCCCGAACCTCCACATCATCCGGCTGCACCACGTGCGAAGGATCGGCTATGTACTTCCGAAGCTGAGACACGTGAAACACGTCGTGGATGTTGGCGAGGTTCGGAGGTAAGGCGAGTCGATAGGCAACTGGTCCTACTCTACCAAGGATCTGGTAGGGCCCAATGAATCGCGGGCTCAACTTCCTCACGCCGAGTGCCCGTCCAACACCGGTGACCGGTGAAAGTTTCACAAACACGTGCTCACCCTCACTGAACTCCAGTGGTCGATGCTTGACATCGTAGTAGCTCTTCTGACGATTCTGCGCCTGCTTCAACTTTTCCCTGATCATCTGGATCTGAAGGGTAGTATCTTGGACAAAGTCCAAGCCGAAAAGCTCTTTATCTCCAACCTCAGACCAGCAAGTAGGAGTCCGACACCTCCTACCATACAGCGCCTCGTAGGGTGCCATGCCCAGACTAGCATGAAAACTGTTGTTGTATGAAAATTCAACCAACGGAAGGTACCTATCCCATGCAGAACCCTGCTCCAACGTGCAAGCTCTCAGCATGTCCTCCAATGTCTGGATGGTCCGCTCAGTCTGTCCGTCAGTCTGAGGGTGATAGGCAGTACTCAATCTCAACTGCGTACCAAAAGCCTCCTGCAGCGCCTCCCAGAACCGAGATGTGAACTTCGGGTCCCTATCACTGATGATACTCTCGGGCACCCCGTGAAGCCTCACAATCTCGCGGACATATAGCTTGGCCAACTGCTCTGTAGTGAAGCTCACCTTCACTGGAAGAAAATGGGCAGACTTGGTCAATCTGTCCACAATGACTCAGATAGAGTCACAACCAGCCTGAGTTTTAGGCAATCCCACCACAAAGTCCATGGAAATACTCTCCCACTTCCACTGTGGAATCTCCAGAGGTTGAAGTTTACCAGACGGTTTCTGGTGCTCGATCTTCACCTTCTGACAAATCAGACACTTGGACACGTAGACCGCTATGTCCTTCTTCATGCCCGGCCACCAAAAATTCCTTTTTAAGTCCTGGTACATTTTTGTGGCACCAGGGTGGATAGTGAACCGGCCTTTATGAGCCTCTGTCATAACCTCTTCGGTCAATGGCCCTCGAGGAATAACAATCCTCTTCTGGAACAGCAGCAATCCGTCATCGTTCCAAGACACACCGTCCTGGTTCTTCACATAATCGAGGCACTCTCTTTGCACTTGCGCCTCTTTGATCTTTTCCATCAGCTCATTAATCACCTCTGCTGTCTCCATCTCAAGCAGTGCACCCCCAAACAAGGAGTTCACTCTCAAGTCTCTGAACTTCTCGATCACCTCGTAGTCGTTCATCATTAAACTGGATAAGCTCACGGATTTCCGACTCAAAGCATCGGCTACCACATTGGCCTTGCCAGGATGATACCTCAACTCAAAGTCGTAGTCCTTCAAGAACTCCATCCATCTACGCTGTCTCATGTTCAACTCCTTCTGGTCAAACAGGTACTTCAGGCTCTTGTGATCACTGAATACAGCAAACTTCATGCCAAACAGGTAATGCCTCCAAATCTTGAAAGCAAAAACAATGGCTGCCAACTCCAAGTCGTGAGTCGGGTAGTTCTCCTCATGAGGTTTCAACTGTCTTGAAGCGTAAGCAACCGCTTTCCCTTTCTGCATCAGCACACAGCCAAGTCCTTTACCAGAGGCATCGCAGTACAACTCGAATTGCTCCGCAGGATCAGGAAGGACTAACACAGGAGCAGTAGTCAGTCTCTCCTTTAACTCCTGGAAACACTCCTCACACTCATGTGTCCACACGAATGGAGTCTCCTTTCGGGTAAGGCGAGTCATCGGTAGCACCATCTTGGAGAATCCTTCTATGAACCTCCGATAGTACCCGGCCAAACCCAAGAAGCTTCTCACTTCTGTAACCGTCTTGGGCCTCTCCCAATCCATCACGGCCTCAATCTTGTTAGGATCAACTGCAACTCCATTAGCAGAAATCACATGACCCAGAAATTTCACCGCCTTGAGCCAAAACTCGCATTTTGACGGCTTCGCATAGAGCTTCTTCTCTTTTAGAACTTGCAACACAATCTTCAAGTGCTCGGTATGCTCCTCCTCCGTCTTGGAGTAGATCAAGATGTCGTCAATGAAGACGATCACAAACTGATCCAGGTACGGCTGGAAGATTCTGTTCATGTAGTCCATGAACACTGCGGGTGCATTGGTGAGTCCAAACGGGATCACCAAGTACTCGTAGTGCCCGTACCTCGAGCGAAATGCTGTCTTTGGGACATCCTCCGGCTTTACCCGTATCTGATGATAACCAGACCGGAGATCAATCTTGGAATACACACAAGCACCCCTGAGCTGATCCAGCAAATCATCAATGCGTGGAAGAGGATACTTGTTCTTGATTGTCACCTTGTTCAACTGTCTGTAGTCGGTGCACAACCGCATGGTCCCATCTTTCTTTTTCACAAATATGACCGGTGCTCCCCAGGGAGACACACTCGGCCGAATAAAATCTTTTGCTGAAAGCTCCTCGATATGCTTCTTCAGCTCCGCCAACTCTGGTGGCGACATCCGGTATGGAGCCAACGATATAGGCCCCACACCAGGCAATAAGTCAATGGAGAACTCTTTCTCCCTCTGTGGTGGAAACTTAGGAATCTCCTCAGGAAACACCTCGAGGAATTCCCTCACAACAGGAATGCCAGTGAGATCCTCCTGTGTCCCACTCACCAAACCTCCCAACATGACATAGCCAAATGCCCCTGCTCTCAAGGCCCTCCTCGCCTGCAGGACTGAAATGAACGGTGAGGAACTGGCTGTGGACCCACCCGGAGACATCACCACTTTCTTGGCACAGCAATCAATCATTGCACAGTTTCTGGACAACCAATCCATGCCCAAAATAATCTGAAGGTTGGCCATCGGTAATCCTATCAGATCTACCGAGAAGTCACGGCCATCCCACTGAAACGCTACATCGCGATGAACAGTGGAGGTCAAACATTTTTCTCCGGTGGCGGTGGTAACCCGCATCGGTGGAGAAAGCACATCACTGGGCAACTCAAGCCCCACAGCAATAGGGGTAGCAACAAAAGAGTGCGTCGCCCCGGAATCAAACAAAACATCAACAGTTGATCCACCAATGGTAACAGTACCTCTGACCAGGTTCGGAGCTCTGTCCGACTGCTGACGATCAAGTGTGTAGACTCGTCCGGTAGTATGTGGCACGGCTGGCGCCCCAGTAGGAACCATCTGCAACGGCACAGCCTGTACTGCAGCAATTCTCGCCGTCGGACAATCTCTAGAGTAGTGGCCCTCCTTGCCACACTGGAAGCAAATCAGCTGACTGGTAGAGCACGGCCCAAAATGTGACTTCCCGCATCCAGAACATCTGGGAGCAGGAGGTCTAGCGGCGTTCCCCGGAGCGGCAGTCTTTCTGAACTGGTTTGGCGCTTGCTTAGCCGCCAACGGTGGTTTGCCCTTGCCCTTGTTGGCAAAGTTCTTGTTCTTCCAGGGAGTAGAACCACCAGCGCTCTGTGGCACCTCAACCCTGGCCCTCTTGGCCTGACTCGCCCGGCAGTAGTCCTCGATGTCGCGGCACTGCTGCACCAACGCTCCGAAGTCTCTCGAAGCAGAACCGGCGAGATGTCCAGCAATATCCTCATTAAGTCCCTTCCGGAACTTGGCCGCCAAGAATGTAGGAGTAGGCCTCGCCATGCGGAAATGAGAGAACTTGACCAGCTCATTAAACTTGGCCAGGTACTCGTCGACAGACAACGAGCCCTGCACCAACCGATCAAACTCCCCCTGCTTCCTCTCCTGAGAGTCGTAAGGAAAATACTGGCCCAGAAAGCTCTCCTCGAAGAATGGCCACATCATCACATGACCCTGCATCTCGTAGACCTGAGATAGGTTGGTCCACCACTCATGGGCCTCGCCCTCCAGCATATAAGTGGCAAACATCAGCTTCTGCGGATCGGTACACTGCATGATCCGGAAAAATCTTGTCCAGCGCCTGAAGCCATCTAGCAGCAGCAATGGGATCATACGATCCGTCGAAGGTAGGTGGCTTATGCTTGCGGAAAGCATTCAGCCGGCGATCGATCTCGTCACGATCCTCAGCAAGTACGGGGATAGTCTGCATAGCCCCCGTCAAGTGACTACCCTCACCCAACTGGCTCTGGGTGTCCTCCTGTTGACTAGGCGGAGGTGGAGGCGGTGGCGGCGGTGGAGGACCCTGGCCCGCAGCAGGACCAGCCCTCAACTCCTCCAACATGACCCTCATCATAGTCATGTTGGCCATCCGGTTCTCCTCCAGAACCTCTGCCGTGGTTTGCCGGTTCGCATCTCGTATAGCGTCCAGCATCGCCCGGTTCGCCAGCCTCGTGGCTTCCTGGTCGGCTAGTCGGGCCGCCTGCATCTCAGCTAATGCAGCCAGGACAGGATCCGTCTGATCCTCGCTCGTACTCGTGTTCCTCCTTGGTGGCACCATGACTCTGCACAAGTTACACAAAGAATGAGTTGATCAGGCCCACGCCATGTGGTCACATATGCATCATCATGACACATACCAGTCAGAGAGAACACAAAGTAGACACGCAACGACACATCCTAAGTTATTGCAATACATACAGGCTTTTCCCTAGAAAGTGCTCTGATACCATAAAATGTAACAGCCCGTGTTAACCCGGATTGTTAACACACTATCGTATTAAGCCACGCTTAATTAAAATGCGGAATAACTTTTTCTTTAATTCAATTATGACGTCATGAACTTAACCAACTTGATTACTTAATCATTTTCATAAAAATACTGCCTGTATGTAAATTGCAAGAAAACTAACTGAATACCTCGTACATAAATATAATGTGTGTATCTAGAACCGCAGGACTACACATGCAGCCTGGGTCAAAATCCTGATACATTAATTACAACATTAAAAATAAAAGGACAATAACACAATCATGTGGCATGGACAAACCCCATGCTCACCAAATGAGGCAACAATGCCCAACCAATAGTCTCAACATAATCAGCATAATAAAAGCGGAAAACATAACAGCAAATCCAGCAAGACAGCATATCAGAATATCAGCTCAACTCTGGCCTCCTGCCACCTGAGCCCTCAACATTACCTGATCCTGAAATAAGCGTCCCCAAACGTGGGGTGAGATCTCTAACAAGAAATCTCAGTAAGACAAGGGGTCCTCAAGGAGTCTCCACCCCAAGCTCACTTACATGTGTAATATAAGTTCTAAAAACAGTATTACAGTATAAGTTCTAAAATCATGCGATGCAGCAATTATTCATGTCATGTGTGCTTTCAAATCTACTGGCCAGAGAAATGTAGGAATACGTCTATGCCTACATGAGTACAAGGATACTACCTGCACCTCACCCACATGCTTCTCCATCTTGTATGTACTACATACTCAGGATTGCCGTCTAGGTGGACACCACATGCATATCATAATAGCTCATTACATATAAACAGCTCAACAGCATTTCAAAATAATCAAAGCATGTAACACAGCATGCATAAACCCATCCCCATGGGACATGGTGGAACATCAAAATGGCTAAACCGAGGACACGAAAGCTTACCTTGCAAGCTAGCTATCCAAGCCAAGAGTCCAACCACTCACAAGTCCACAACAGCAGTATCACAATCTGATATGGACCAATAATACATTAATAATCATGCATCACAAGCATACAACTTAAAGACTACGCCTTTCTTTTACGTTTTACGTCTCAAGGCTTCCAACAAAGCCATAAGCCCTTAATCATGTGATCCTGACTTAGTTTATTAATTACAAAAGTTCAACTTCCTTAATCTAGGGTCCACAAACCCCCAATAGCTTACTGTTCACACAGCACAGCTACCTGCGAAATCCCAGGATATCCGGATATCACAAGGGACATATCCGGATATGCCATATCCGGATATCACACTGACCATATCCGGATATACCATATCCGGATACCCAGTATCCATATCCGGATATCAATATCCGGATATCTGTTCGACAAATATCCGGATATCTCACGACCGAATGCAGTTTCTGCATTTCGCGAGATATCACTCCCAAGGTTCCATTTTATTAAAACTGCAGTTGTAATTCTTTACCAAAAATTCTGAGATTTTAATATGTTAAACTAGACCTCACAAGCTTTCCAACGACATATCTTATGTCTCAATCGGAGTTGTATAACTCCGGTTATGATTTTCGCAAAGTGACTGCTGCCAACTGAATTTCCAGCACCCAAGACGCGACTTTAAACTAACACTGAGATCAAACCACTTATCCAATGGCTACGAAATTTTACAGGGTTATAGCCTTATGTGTTAGCTACACATAGGTCCAAACGGCACTCGATTTGGAGCTCTGTAGCTCAAGATATCGAATTTTTACCGAAACAGGTTCGTTGCTGTCCCCATATCCGGATATGGATATGGATATCCGGATATCATATCCGGATACTGATATCCGGATATCTGCCCGACAATATCCGGATATCTCACGACAGAATGCATTTTCTGCATTTCGTGAGTATCCAATCCATAGGTTCAACTTTTTAACCGATTAAAGGCACTTAAACATGCATTTCTAGGTGTGTTTAACCTACCCCACCCTTAAGTTATTAACTTAGCTTAATACATGCATCAAGGTTCCATTTTTAAGCATTTAAACCCATGATCATAGTGAGGTAACTTACCAAAGTTCAAAACAGAGGCAAGTTGTGCTCTTGGAGCTCTCCCAAGGTTCCTCAAACTCAGCCTAAGTAGGAGCACGAAAATGGCACTTCAAGGTGGGTTCTTGCACCACAAGAAGGCACTTTGAAGCTCACAATGACTACCACAAAGTAGCCATTACTAAAGCTTCAAACTCATGCTCACTAACTACACACACAGGTTTCTCAACTCAGAAACTACCACCTCTCACACTCACAAAGCCACTCACAAGTGTTTACAAGAAGGAGAGTGTGAAAGAAGAAGGAAAGATGAAAACTTGGTGGCAACCAAGCAAGGAAGAGGGTGGCTGCATGCAAGACACAAGCTGCAGCCCACACTCATGTGAAGAGAATTTAGACCTAGGGTTTTGTGCCCTTAATGGGTCTATTTATAGGCAAAGTCACTAATCGCGCAGTATTAGCCTTAATCGCAAAGTAAAAGATATTGATCCCAAACTTCGGATTCTAGACCTACGCATTTTTCTAAGATTTGTCATATTTTTATTTTATTTTTCGGAGCACCTTTCCGGTACGCGCTTTTCCATAGCCAGTATCAGTTCTGGCATCAGATTACGTCATTTTGACTTGAAACTTGTTTTACAAGTCCTACATAATATTCTAGTAATTATCATGCGTTCGTTATAATTTTCCGGGATACTTTTCCGGTACGCATTTATACCGAGTAGCAGAACCGGTATCTGTGCTTTTCTTCCGAAAGGCGACTTTCAGCATTTTTACTCACTCAATATAATTATCTAAGCCCATTAATAATTATTAGGGTCAATTATGGAATTATTTCCTAATTATCATAATTAATTCGCTAATTACCTTAATTAGCGGTGTGGGTTCTTACATGATGTGTCTCTGATTTAAACAGGATTTGCTGCTGATTTGTCCGCATCTCCCACGCCACTAGCGCGGCTCCCACGCTGTGAGCGTGGGAGTTTTGTTCAGAATACTGGAGCACCATGCAACTAGCGTGGGTTCTACGCTAACAGCATGGTTTGCATTAAGGTTTTGCGCTACTAGCCTCAGTGCCACGCTAGTAGCATGGAAGTCTTTGTCTGTTTTTGATCTCTGGCACTACTAGCGTGAGTTCCACGCTAGTAGCGTGGGTGTCTCTGTGTGAAAAGCTCCATCCACGCTTTCAGCATCATTTCCACGCTCTCAGCGTGGGCTTTCATTTTTGCATTTTCCATTTTAGCTCCAGTTTGTCTCTTTCTCCTATGAAATCAACATAAAATCAGTTGTGTAATCTCTGATTGAGATTTTAATAGATCAACAGTAATTTTTGCCTTTTTGCTTAAGATTAATCAATATTCTTTCTCTTTTTGGCTTAGATTTACCCATATGCTGGATGCATATCAAACAATTCCCAGAATTAGATATTGCTGTCCCCAACAATAAGTAAGATCAAACATTAAGCAATGATAAACTCTGTGAGAAGAATTTATGTCATTAATGAAATTTTCTACATGGAAGAGATTAAGAGTTATAATGCTATGCATGAGCAAATCCAAAGTTGAGAATTGTAGAAATCACTTTTTGTACAAGGAATTAGAATCTAGCTCAATCACTCTTTACCAAGATAATCACTGCACTTGTCACTCTTTGTATCGGGTTTAAACTCTCAATCCATCAGTGCAATAAGACTACCATAAGCTTGATCCTATTCTCAAGTTCCTAAGAATGAGGAACTTGTAAAAATATGCACAATTAGATCCAAAGGTCTTTGCAAGGTTATTATAACTTGGCTTAGGCTAAGGTAGGAATATTTGGGAAAGTGGCTAATTTTTGACTGTATATGAGATTGAAACACAACAACGTTTTAGTTGTTCATACTCAGACACAATTTCACTTATTCCTTTCCTTTCTATTCACACTTTTCTTTTTCTTTTTGACCTTTTTATTCTTTGCCGTTGCTTTACAACCTTTCCTTTTGTTTCTTTTTCTCTTTGGTCCCAGCTTTTGCTTTCACTATCACTTTATTTATGTGAAATCGTTCCTTAAATGTCTATAATCAGTGCTTCGATCTCATCAAGGCGTGTTGATAGGAAAATAAGCTAAGAGTCTCATGGTTAAATTCAACAAGAAACAATAGGCTAAGGCTCAAATGGGTTAACAATGGAAATTTTTAAGGTCAACTTATTTAGACAAGTAGTTTTTAAAAAAGTGCATTTATTATTTTAGATCATGCATGTATCACAGAAAAACAGATCAACTTCTAGAGTATTATCACAGTGAGGTCTCTCTACAAGGAAAAATTACTGTATAGGCTCAAACCTCACGGCTGTGCAATCAAACTAGAATCTAAATTCCATATCATCACATATCAATTGTAACTCTCAACAAAGAATTCAATCAAATGAGCAATGATAACTCTTATATTTCAATGCATTACTCAAAATATTTATCCATTATGACTTCTCACAAAGTATCTTATATGCTCTCTAAGATTTAATCATCTTATTGCATGAGTAGCTAACACATATCCAAGTATGTTGCTCAGAGAATTTCTTCTATCAAAACATAATTAGCAATAGAAATTGAGACAAAAGGTTCAGATGTCTCCCTGATTCAGAAATTTTTTCATTAGAGGTGTTCCTCTGTACCGCATGTGGTGCACCCAATTCCCAGATTTAGAACATTGCTGTCCCTAACAATAAAACTAAACAAGGCGAAGAATAAGAAATTCTGCGCAGGTAACACAATCACATTGGTTAAAACATCAAGTTATCATAACTCAAAAGATATCTAATCATCATAATAAAATTAAAACTAACACAAAGGAAAGGAAACAAAATAAAATAAAATAAAAACGAATAATAAAAACTCATTGGGTTGCCTCCCAAGTAGCGCTTGTTTAACGTCACTAGCCTGACGTACCCCTTGTGATTTATGGTGGTTCGAAGCATGCTACAATTGATGAACCAGTCTTCTTGATCCAGTGTTGTGTACTTCCAGGATCATATGCATGTGGATGAGGAGGAGGTTTCTCAGAAACTTTAAACTTAGTTTTCACAAGTTTTTCCTTACTCTTGTGCTTTTCCATCTTAACCTTTGGCTTGCTTTCTTCATGCCGCCGATGGACTTACTTCTTACTCCTTTCCTCAACTTTAGACAAGTCTTTATTGATAATAACAGGGTATTGATCTTCATCTCCAAAGAAGGCATATTTCAAAGTTTCAGGTAACTCCTTCAATTCTATTTTTGGTGCTACTGTAATTAGATCATTTTCCTTCTTTTCTAGCACCTGAAATATAACTTCTAGCTCTTCTTGTGGAGTAGCTTCATCTTGAGTCTTCAACTCTTCTTCAAGCTCTTGAAGTTCACTTTTTTCCTACAAAACCACCTTTTCAAACACATCCAGTCTGAAACAACCACTCTCATTTTTCATCCTCAACTCGAGCTTTCCTTGTTCTACATCAATCATAGCTCGAGCTGTGGCCAAGAATGGTCTACCCAACAGAAGAGGTATTTCACTTTTCTCCTCCATGTCTAACACGATGAAATCGGCAGGGAAGATGAACTTGTCAAATTTAACAAGAACATCTTCTATAATTCCACTAGGTCTCCTCAATGAACGATCAACAAGTTGTAGAGAGACCATAGTTGACTTCAACTCAGTGATTCCCAACGGCTTACACATCAACAAAGGCATCAGATTGATGCTTGCTCCAAGATCGCAAAGTGCCTGGCCAACTTTGGTGTTGCCTATCGCAATTGGGATGTTTAAACTCCCAGGATCTCGAAGCTTTGGTGGGAACCTCCTCTGTATGATGGCACTGCACTCTTCAGTAAGTGCTATGATCTCGCAATCCTGCAACTTATGCTTTCTAGACAATAAATCTTTAATGAATTTAGCATAGTTAGGCATACTTGCTAAAGCCTCAACAAAAGGAATGTTAATATGCAACTTTTTAAATATCTCAAAAAACCTGGCATATTGTTGCTTCTGTGCCTGTTGCTTGGACTTCATGGGATAAGGAGGTTTCTCAAAACGAGAAAATCCATCGGCTTCTTCGGAGCTTCAACAGGTTTCACCTTTGCTTCTTCTTTGTGTTTCTCTTGCTCTGGTTCAATGACCGGCTCATCAAGTTTCTTTTTCTGAGCCTCCTTTGACTTCTCTTGAGGAGAAATCACAATCCCACTTCTGGTGACTATTGATTTGTAATGTTCTTTCGGATTCTCTTCAGTATCACCAGGAAATTGCCCTTGATTTCTTCCAGCTAATTGCCTAGATAATTGGCCTATCTGATTCTCCAAGTTCCGCATGGAAGCATCTTGATTTTTATGGTAGGCTCTTGTCTCATTTATGAAAGCATTAGTATTCTCCATGTGATCATTTGTAGTCTTAGAAAGCTGCAGCATTGCTTTCTCTAGTTCAGATGGCTCCTAATGTGGAAGAGAAGAAGGTTGCAGATAATTGTTGGTTTTATAATCCAACCCCCCTCCTTGAATTCTCCTTTGAAAGTTGTTTCCTTGGGCACTATTCTGATTTCTCTGATAGCCTTGGGTATTTTGTGGTGGTCTTGGATCATACCACACGCCATTAACCTGAAACGGCTTAGCTCCCATGAGTGTTGGACACTCATTAATCTCATGCTCTCTTTGCAATACTCACAGTTAACCGAATTAACTTGAGTTGTGGAAATTTGCATCTTATCCAACTTAGCATTTAGACTGCTAGCTGTTAAGAATCACTTTTTGTTCAGCTAGTGATGCATCATTATTTCCCAGTTGTAGAAACCTTTTCTTCAGTTGAACCGGTTGAACTGGTTGAACTTCCGTTGCAGCATTATCATTTCTTGCCATGTAATCAATTAGCTCCAGAGTTTCAGCTGTTGTCTTCTTTCCTACGGTTCCACCGGCTGCACCGTTGACAACCATTTTGGAATCTGGTGTCATTCCATTGTAGAAGTCTCTGACCTTCTTGGCGTCTAACAAGTCATATTGGGGGCACTTCTGATCAACTCTTCTAATCTAGTCCAGGCTGCACACAATGTCTCTCCCGGATGTTCAATAAAATTGGTGATTTCATTCACCAACTTATTGTACTTTTCTCTCGAAAAATGCTCAACAAAGAATTTAGCCGCCAACTCATCCCATGTTCTGATACTGTTGGGAGCTTATCTATCTAACCATCTGAGGGTTTCCCCAGTCAAAGCAAAAGGAAACAACCGGAGTCGGATTGCATCATCGGACACCCCGTTGTGCTTAGTAGTGTCACAGATTCTCAGAAATATGTCCATGAAATAATGGGGGTCTTCATAATCTTCCCCGCTAAATGGATTTTTATCCACCAAAGATATCAGTGTTGGCTGAATATCAAAATTATTGGCGTTGATTGGTGACCGGATGATGCTAGAGTTTGGGCTAGTGAACATTGGAGCAAGAATTGACTCCATCAACTCTTCTTCAGGAGGTGGATTAGGGGCTGCCATCTCTGATTCTACTTCGGAGGGTGAAGTAGAAATTCTTGCTTGCTTCTTCTGCTTGGTGAGTTGGCTTAATCTCTTTGCGGTTCTTCCTATCTTTGGATCGTAGATCAGATTTCTAGGATCAACTGTACCACGCATAAACTAAAGCAAACAGATTAGTAACACAGAATCCAATCAAGAAAATCAAGAGTTATAAATAACTTGGCGTATTCAATCCTCGGCAATGGTGCCAAAAACTTGTTGCGAAATCGGCAAGTGTACCAATCGTACCAAGTAATAAAATAGTAAGTAGAGATCGTCTCCATGAGGATTAAGGCACTGAAATTATTTTAACTATTCCTGTCTTGTTGGATCAATAAAAAGTGGGTTGAGAATGATTGTGATTTGTAAAGACAAAAACAATTAAATAAAAATGTAAAGAATTCAAAATCCTTGAGAAATTCAAGAACATAAAATTAAACGATGAACAAATAATAGAGAAAATATTGCGGTAAGAGAAACGAACACCTTTCCAATCCCCACCTTGTAATTTAAATCATGTTTACATTCGATTTACCCATTGATCAAATGATTCACCATCTTTTATTTAATTGGGTAAGCCCAAATCCCTTAGTGACATTAACCTTATTAACCCTATTAGAATCTTAATCCCTTAGTAATCCCTTTTTAGGTTAAACATTTAAATCGATGAATCTTTCACGTTTGCAATTCATGTAGCCTATCCCTAGTGGATACATGAACAGTTACTTTCCTTCCTGTCAGGAATTAGGATCTCAATATCCCTATTGTGAACCCTAACCCTCGCAATACCATTATAATGATCAGATCTAAAAGAATTAATATACGAAGAGTAAAGGAAAATAAAAGCAATTAGATAAACAAATGTAAAATTGATCCAAATTACAAGGGATTCACATCAAGGGTTGTGACCCTCTCCACAATAATGAAAACTAGCCAGACATAATCATGTCTATCAATTCTAATATAGAAAATGAATTCATGAAATAATAAAACTAGAAGAAGAAGA
Organism: Gastrolobium villosum; assembly: GCA_032173675.1. Taxonomy (NCBI): domain Eukaryota; kingdom Viridiplantae; phylum Streptophyta; class Magnoliopsida; order Fabales; family Fabaceae; genus Gastrolobium; species Gastrolobium villosum. The sequence continues at coordinate 31,162 of JAVKPL010013101.1, read as the reverse complement.
AGAAATCTTGAATCTTCAGTCACCGAGAGCTTCTTCTCCAATTTCTCCTTGTCAAAATATGTTTTCTCTTGAGGTCTGAGTCTCTATTTATATAGTTTTAACCTTGTGTAGAAATCTTGATTTAATCCTTGTCATAATCTCAGTGTGGTCTGTCTCTGATTTAAACAGGATTTGCTGCTGATTTATCCGCACCTCCCACTCCACTAGCGCGGCTCCCACGCTGTGAGCGTGGGAGTTTTGTTCGGAATACTGGAGCACCATGCAACTAGCGTGGGTTCCACGCTAACAGCGTTGTTTGCATTAAGGTCTGGCGCTAGCGTCAGTGCCACGCTAGTAGCGTGGAAGTCTCTGTCTGTTTTTAATCTCTGGCGCTACTAGCGTGGGTGTCTCTGTCTGAAAAGCTCCATCCACGCTTTCAGCATCATTCCCACGCTCTCAGCGTGGGCTTTCATTTTTGCATTTTCCTTTTTAGCTCCAGTTTGTCTGTTTCTCCTACGAAATCAACATAAAATTAGTTGTGCAATCTCTGATTGAGATTTTAACAGATCAACAGTAGTTTTTACCTTTTTGCTTAAGATTAATCAATATTCTTTCTCTTTTTGGCTTAGATTTACCCATATGCTGGATGCATATCAGTAATGTCTTTGACAGTCAAAATACTATCCGGATATGATATCTTGTACCATTCTGAACAGTGTCTAACGAATAGTATAACGGTTATAAACTAGACTGAAACAGGGATTAATCCCTACAATTATCTTGTACCTACAATACAAAAAAGTCCATACCATCTATAAATATCTCAAACTGTGTAACACAGTGGACTAAAAATGGTTTCGTGCCAATACACTCATCTACATATAGATATTGCGTAACATCATAACCTAAGGCTACACATGCCTCTCAAAATAATAATAACTATACAAATGCATGATTACTATTCATGCCTCAAAACACACAAATATAATAATCCATAACTACTATGTCTGTAAGAACTCGTACCGTTAATTTAGGAAATTAATTAATTAAATATGAGAATTAGGAAATAATTCCATAATTGACCCTAAAAATTATGATAAGGCTTAAATAATTATGGTAAGTGAGTAATAATGCTGAAAGTCGTTTTTCTGACGAAAAGTGCAGATATTGGTTCTGCTCCACGGTACAAATGCATACTGATGAAGTATCCCAAAAAATTATAATAAGTGCATAAATATTCCTAGAATAATATATATGATTAGTAAAACAAGTTTAAGGTCAAAATAATAAGAACTGGTGTATGAACTGATATTGGCTGAGTAAAAGCGTGTACCGAAAAGGTGCTGTGAAAAATAAAATAAAAATATGATAAATCTTAGAAAAACGAGTAGGTTCAGAATCCAAAATTTGGGATTAAAATGCTAAGCGTAGCTATTAGTGTTAATACAGTGTGATTAAACAAATAGACCTATAAATAATAAAGGGCACAAAGCCCTAGGCTGATACTCAGCCATTTTCTACGTGACCCTTGTGCCTCCCTTTTCTGACTTGGTGTCTTCCCCTCTTGCCACCACCATTTTCTCATTTGAAACCTCTAAAATGATCACCTTTGTTCACATTTCCTCCATCAAAGTGGTATAGGTGAGTGAGAGTAAGCTTGTGAGAGTGTGTGGTCTCACATTATGAGTTATGTGGTTGCTGTTTGGGTGAGTGAGGGGCTGTATTTCTAAATTGGTTGAGTGGAGCCTTGTTCGTGTCACTTAGGCTTCAAGAAGCCACCTTTTTGCAGAAAGGACCCATCTTGTAGTGCATTTTCGTGCCCTTGCAAGGTCAGCACCTTGGGACTGTGTTGGGAACTCCAAGGAGGAGTCTTTTTCTGAGTTTGAGGCACTAGAGGTATACCATGATCATGGCTTTTGTATTTTCATGGTTTAAGCTTGTTTAATCCATTAAAAAGTAAAACTCGGATCATTTGAGGTGAGGACTGTGATTTTGAGTCATAAACATGGTAATGAACATCTGTTGAGGGAGTTCTTGATCTCCAAATCACGTTTGAACCCTTAAAAATGGGATTATGCAGATGACAGTTCGAATTTTTGCCTTTTGTTGGATAAGTATTCGAATATTTTTCATGTAGTATTCGAATACTTGTCCTCTGGTAGTCGAATACTCCTTGCTGGAGTATTGGGATACTTCTCTAGGAAGAAAAGTATTCGGATACCTTAGAAGAAGTATGTGAATACTGGGTAATATTCGGATACTGAGTATTGTATTCCAATACCTTGTGGTATTCGGATACTGAGTGAAAGTATTCAGATACTTTCTGGAGACTTGGAGTATTCGAATACTCATCGACGAGTATTCGAATATCTCCTGCAGAAATTGCATGAAATGACTTAAAATGAGATGGAAAGCCTTAATCACTTAATGGAACCTTAGGCAATGATTATTGATGATTGATTATTGTATAAACAGACTGTGATTGTGTTGTTTGGTGACATTGAGCTTGTGTGGACTTGGCTTGGGGGGATGGTTCCACCATGTCCCATGGGGGATGGTTTATATGCATGATGTGATTTCATGTATTGATATTTGAAATGCTATTGAGCTATTATGTGGATGCCTTATGATATGCATGTATTATTTGTTTGTGGTTGGATTTTGTGTTTATAGCATTGTGTGATTTTGTGTTTTCATGCATTATTTCCTGTTGTGTGTGAAATTATTGTGGTCTCTGGCCAGTAGACGTGTGTTGGTTTGGACATCCGCTGGAAATATCCTTTTGGGGATTCTGGTTGGGTTGTTGCCATGGGGCCGACTCTGGGAGCGGCACCAGGATGATCCAAACGAGGGACTTCCGCTGGATAGGGCTCATGAGGAGTTCCAGTTGGATTTTGCCATGGGGTCGTCTCATCCATGGGAGAGGCACCAGGAAGGTTCCCGGGAGTTATATGATGGGGCCTTGAACATAATCTTAATGTGGATGTTCTTGGATTTGTCCCCAGTTGTTTGTGGTATTGTATGTCATGCATATTTACATAATGTTATTGTTGCACATTGAGTGAGCCATGGGGTGGAGAAAGCCTCTAGTACCCTTGGTTTACTGAGATATATTTGTATATCTCACCCCGCATTTTGGGACATCATTTCAGGGCATTATGAGCACGGAGGAGCTTCGGGCAAGAAGCCCACTTAGTGGATGGCTGTTGTAACAGCCCGTGTTAACCCGGATTGTTAACATACTATCGTATTAAGCCACGCTTAATTAAAATGCGGAATAACTTTTTCTTTAATTCAATTATGACGTCATTAAACTTAACCAACTTGATTACTTAATCAATTTCATAAAATACTGCCTGTATGTAAATTGCAAGACAACTAACTGAAATACCTCATATATAAATATAATGTGAGTATCTAAAGCCACAGGACTACAACACATAGCCTGGGTCAAAATCCTGATACTTTAATTACAACTTCAAATAAAAGACAATAACAAAACCATGTGGCATGGACAAACCCCATGCTAACCAAATAAGGCACAATGCCTAACAACAGTCTCAGCATAATATCATAATCAAAGCGGGAAAACATAAACAACAATCAATTAACCAGCAACCATCATGTCAGCAAAATACAGATAAGTCTAACTCAGCTCTGGCCTCCTGCCACCTGAGCCCTCAACATTACCTGAACCTGAAATAAGTGTCCCCAAACGTGGCGTGAGATCTCTAAACAAGAAATCTCAGTAAGACAAGGGGTCCTCAAGGATCTTCCACCCCAAGCTCACTTACATGTGTAATATAAGTTCAAAAACGGTATTTACAATATAAGTTCCAAAACTATGCGATGCAGCAGATAATCATGCCATGTGTGTTTATCAAATCTACTGGCCAAAGAAATGCAGGAATACGTCTATACCTACATGAGTACAAGGAACACCGCTTGCACCTCACCCACAGCCTCACCATCTTGTATGTACCACATACTCAGGCTTACCGTATAGGTGGACACCACATGCATATCATAAAAGCAAATTGCATATAATAGCTCAACAACATTTCCAAAACATCAAAGCATGTAACACAGCATGCATAAACCACATCCCCATGGGACATGGTGGAACCACAAAATGGCTAAACCGAGGACACGAAAGCTTATCTTGCAAGCAATCAATCCAAGCCAAGAGTCCTCACCGCTCAAGGTCCAACACAGCAGAAATCACAATCTGATTTAGACCAGCGATCATATCAATAACATAGCTCGTACGCATAAACATAAAGACTACGTTTTTTGTTATGTTTTACGTTTTAAGGCTTCCCACCAAGCCACAAGCCCTTAGTCCCTTGATTCTGACTTAATTAAGTATTTACAGAAGTTCAACTCCATCAAAATAGGGTCCACAAACCCATAACTCCGATGTGTATGAACAGTACCTCACTGTTCTTCGAAAACCCAGAATATCCGGATATGTTGGGGCATATCCGGATATCCATATCCGGATATCTCCAAGTCCATATCCGGATACCAATATCCGGATGTCATATCCGGATATCTCGTGACAGAATGCAGTTTCTGCATTTCGCGAGATATCACTCCCAAGGTTCCATTTTATTAAAACTGCAGTTGTAATTCTTTACCAAAAATTCTGAGATTTTAATATGTTAAACTAGACCTCACAAGCTTTCCAACGACATATCTTATGTCTCAATCGGAGTTGTATAACTCCGGTTATGATTTTCGCAAGGTGACTGCTGCCAACTGAATTTCCAGCAACCAAGACGCGAATTTAAACTAACACTGAGATCAAACCACTTTTCCAATGGCTACGAAATTTTATAGGGTTATAGCCTTATGTGTTAGCTACACATAGGTCCAAACGGAACTCGATTTGGAGCTCTGTAGCTCAAGATATCGAATTTTTACCGAAACAGGTTCGTTGTTGTCCCCATATCCGGATATGAATATCCGGATACCCTATCCGGATACTGATATCCGGATATCTGCTCGACAAATATCCGGATATCTCACGACAGAATGCAGTTTCTGCATTTCGTGAATATCCAGTCCAAATGTTCAACTTTTTAACCGATTATAGGCACTTAAACATACATTTCTAGGTGTGTTTAACCTTCCCCACCTTTAAGTTATCAACTTAGTTAAATACATGCATCAAGGTTCCATTTTTAAGCATCAAAACACAAGTTCAAAGGTTGGTGCACTTACCAAAGCTTAAAACAGAGCAACAATGGCTCTTGGAGCTCACTCAACAGCTCCAAAGTCAGCCACCACACTGTGTACGAAAATGGCACCCCAAGATGGTTCTTTTCTTCACAAAGGTGGCTTCTTGAAGAGTTCCCTCACCCAAAGAGAAGCTCACAACACACACTCAACACAACTCAGCCCCTCAATACCCTTCTAACAGTAACCAAACTCAGAAAGCAAGGCTCACCACACACAACCATGGTGCTTAGAGGAAGGGAGGTGAAGAATCAAAGTCCAAAGGTGTCAACTTTGATCAAGAAAGGGTGAAGGACCAATGAAACAGTGTTTCACACAAGAAAGCAGCCCCTCACTATTCAGTCCCTCACACTCACGTAGGAGGAAATGCAGCCTAGGGTTTTGTGCCCTTAGCATGCATATAAATAGGCAATTGGTTCCTAGCGCGCAGTATTAACCCTAATAGCAATGCAAAAGATATTGATCCCAAACTTTGGAATCTAATCCTTCTCATTTTTCTAAGATTTGTCATATTTTTATTTTATTTTTCGGAACACATTTCCGGTACGCGCTTTTCCATAGCCAGTATCAGTTCTGGCATCATATTACATTATTTTGACTTGAAACTTGTTTTACAAGTCCTCCATAATATTCTAGTAATTGTCATGCATTCGTTATATTTTTACGGGATACTTTTCCGGTACGCATTTATACCGGGTAGCAGAACCGGTATCTGCGCTTTTCTTCCGAAAAGCGACTTTCAGCATTTTTACTCACTCAGTATAATTATTTAAGCCCAATAATAATTATTAAGGTCAATTATGGGATCATTTCCTAATTATCATAATTAATTCACTAATTACCTTAATTAGCGGTGCGGGTTCTTACAGCTGTAGCATGTGGTGCATTGGGCTAGCATGGCATCTTGGAGGAGTTCATGGGATGCACATAGTAGTTTAGTTTGTATTTAGGACTTAGATCATGAACATATTGCATGTTGAGTTTTCCATGCTTTCGTAGTGTTCATAATTACTTTCTAAGTCTTGTATTTTGATTTCCATTCATGCCTTGACATATTTGTATACTTTGAGTGAGCATGGAATTTTGTCCATAGCCACCTATGATGTATTTGGAGCATGTATGATATGATGGAAGGGCATTAGGCCTATTTTAGGATTGATTATGTGTATGGTTAACCAATGCATGCAATTGAACTTTGGTGATTGAAACTTAATAAGCATTGCACATGTAAACTGGACTGTGATGGGTTGTAAGTACCCCAAGACTTGTTGGACTTTGTGTGTGCCACCCAATTGGTTTTATTTATTTTGATGTCTTAGGTTACCTTGACAAAATTGGGAAATGTTGGAAAAACAAATAGAGTGCTGCCCAATTTTCGTCTCATATATCATGGAATTTGACCTCTTAACCTCCTTGGAAATTATAGATCTTTCTTTTAGCTTTCCAGTGAGACCAAGATCGCATAAATCGGATGAGTATAACTCCAGTTAGGGGTGAAATAATATGGCTAGGTGTAAGCTCCGGAACGTTGGCGCAAATCGCGCGGTGGTGGCGCAAATCGCGCCAAGATACAGTGGGGAAATGCATTTCTGGCGCATCTTGCGCTATGGTTGGTGCACCTCACGCCATTGGGCCAGGAAAGCCTATGTTTCCTGGCGCAAATCGCGCCAGGAACAGTGGGTTCAGCATCATGTTTTTAGAAAATGCATAACTTGAGCTACGGTGCTTCGAATTGAGCGCGGTTTGAACCCACGTGAAGCTAAAGAGAAAATCTATGACATACTAAGAGATGAAAGGCATTTGTGAGGCATGAAATGGTTGGAGTAAATAAAATTGTTAAGGCCTTTAGTGTTTAAAAATGGAACCACTTAGCAACCTTTAAACGAAATTTGCATGGGATTAGGCTATAGTAATAATAATTTCGTATAAAGTTTGGAGTTATGATCACAGTTATTTTAAAGGTATAAACGATATTAAAAAGGAAAAAGTTTACCCACATTTTTATAAATAAATTGTTGTGATTGTAATTGCGCTAAATATTATAATCAATGATAACAATACCGGTGTACAACGGGCTATTACACACAATTAACTAGATTGTGTATTTCAGAAAAAAATAACTAGATTGTGTCACATGACACAATCCTAGTAATTTTTTTTTTTTTTTGCCTTGGATGTGCAAATGTGTTAAGTTGTTAGTAGGATCGGAACACAAAATCACTCACCAACTTAAATGATATCAAATATTTTTCCAATAAAAGGTAAGCTTTATGCCCAATTGTTTTTACTATGTCATTTTAGTTATGAATTTTTAATTGTGTTAATTACTTTTTATGGTGCTAATAGTATTATTTTTCATGGTGTTAATGTTACATTGGGCATGCCCAATTATTTACGGTGTTAATTATAGATGGCCAAGAGCGTGTCATACCTGACAATTGGGCATATTATCAAAGAAATTATTTTTCCTTATTCATTAGGTTTCATATTATAATAATGAGATTAATATTTGATAATTTTATCTCCTACACAGCTCACGTGGGCCCGTGAGAAAAGAAGAGAAAGAAAAATAAAATATAGACCTCACACACTCTTATATGTGTGTGTGTGTAATAGATAAAATTATCTCCTACAACATGAAAAATATTAATTTCTGTAATAATTTCATAGAGTTGGTTCAAACCTATATAATTCCTTACATTGGTTGTTGGTAGAATGAGCATTTTGATCATGAAAAACATTCTCTTCCCAAAGAGAGTTTACGTTGGTTGCGGCTTGACTAATTTATCAACAATTTATACTAAAAAACAAAGAATTGTGATGGAATTTGACAAGCGATAGCCAAGGCTAAAGCTTGTATATTTATTGTATGAACAAAACCTCCAGATAGATAAGCCAACAAATTGAAAAGATTTTAATGTTAATAACCAATTCAAGTTGCATTAGGACAAGGGTATGAGAGGCCAAAGTAAATGCCAATTTAGTTTATTAAACATAACCATTAAACTAGAATAATAAAAAGAAATAGTAAATGCCAATTTAGTTTATTAAACAAGTGGGCTAAACAGGTGTGCCCTAAACCCACGACCAATTTAATAATTAGCCAAAAAAAATGCGTTAATCACTAATAATGAGGGGCAACAGAGCCTTTAAATAATTAGATAGAAACTAGAGGAGGAAAAAATAAAATTTGATAAGGCCAAGAGGAATATGAAAATGAAAGGAATTGAAAAGGAAAGATGGGAGGTGGGTTCCTTACACACATTGGCATCTGTTGGCTTTGGGTTCGGAGCTAGGTTTGGTCGTGTAGACTTTGTGCGGATAAGAACGACCCTTCTCTCTCATATTCTTTCTCTCTCTAAGAAACAACACTATCTACCGCCTCCAAGTCCTACAAGAACCCATTCAATTCTCACGCCGCCTCACTCTTCTAAACACAAAACTCTTCGCAAAACACACCCACTTGTTCCTTTTTTTTTTTTTTCTTCTTCTTCTTTCTTCTTTCTCTTCTATAATTCATTTTCACAAAAATACACTCACCCCACTTTTTCACATCCAATCCTAAAGACACAAAAGTGTCCAATCAGTGTCTACAAACTGGCGTTCGAGAACCAAGATACCACTGTCCGAGAAATCAAGCCCAAAAACAGGAGAATCATGGTAATCCAAGCTCTCTCTTTTTTTTTTTTCATTTTCTCACACTAGTTTCACTAAGCCTTCTCTCACTCGGTGTACTCTGTTTTTTCTTGTTATTTTTGTTTTTGTGGAAAGTATTTTTTATTTGCGTTTCTGATTATGATTCAAAATCTTGTTTTATGAATAGGGTGCTGGAGGTCCTGATGATGAGGATATTAGGTGGCCGCCATGGTTGAAGCCTCTGCTCAAAGAGAGCTTCTTCGTTCAATGCAAGTTGCACGCTGCTTCACACAAGAGCGAGTGTAATATGTATTGTTTGGATTGTATGAATGGTGCTCTATGCTCTCTCTGTCTCGCTTATCACAAAGATCACCGTGCTATCCAGGTTTGCTTACTATCACTGCCGATGAATTTATCAAAGTTTTCGACTTTCAACAATTTTTATTTTGTATTTTTATAGCCCGTGACATATTTCATGGTCTTCCTTTCATTGTTTGTCAAAACTATCACTTTTTTCCTTTTTGTGGCGGTCCTGATTAGTTCTTTTCTTGAAGCTTAGTTGAAAAGTCCCCCCTTTCCTCCTCCTCTGCTTTGATTTGAACTTTCATCAATTGGGTTCTGCTTTTAATTTCCATATCCCCATTGTTTGATGACAAATTCCTATTTAGTTTTATTTTAATTTCAAGGTTCTGCGTTTAACAATTCAGGGGATGGAGTAAAAGTAATCACACACAATGGAAAGTGTTAGCTTTTCAATGCAACAAATTACCATCCCTTTCTAATGTACTCTTTAATATTTTGATTGTTGTTGACAGATAAGGAGGTCCTCATACCATGATGTGATTAGGGTCAATGAGATTCAGAAGGTGTTGGACATCACAGGGGTCCAAACCTACATTATCAATAGTGCAAGGGTTGTGTTCTTGAATGAGAGGCCTCAGCCAAGGCCTGGGAAAGGAGTCACCAACACTTGTGAAGTCTGTGAACGTAGCCTTCTTGATTCCTACCGATTCTGTTCTCTGGGTTGCAAGGTATTTACCCCACACAATTTTTTAACCTTCTAAGCATTTTCATGAAGAGAAGTTCTCATAAAAATGGTTTTTATTTTTTTTTAATTTGCCTTATTTTCAAGCTAGCACTTAAGATGGGTTGACTTTGCTTATACCCGTGAATGCTAATGTAGGTTTTTTAATTCATTGCTGTGCCCAATATTTGAATTTTTGGGATTTCAACATGTACACTTTCTCTTTATGTATGTATTCAATTCAATTTAGTCTTTGATTCTTCATTTGAATTTTTTTAATTAAATATTAATCAATTCAACTAATAATTGCAGATTGTTGGAACTTCAAGGAATTTTCAGAAGAAGTCAGCGGCAATGTCATCAGACTCTGAGAATTCATACAGCAGCAGTAGCAGCCATGGCAGACTGAAGAATAACAAATTGCAGAGCTTCACTCCTTCAACACCACCCCCAACTTCAGTTAATTACAGGACAGCCAAGAGAAGAAAGGGAATACCACACCGTGCCCCAATGGGAGGGCTAGTCATAGAGTACTAGACAGTTATTAGTTTTAGGTTATGGCTATAATGGCCTCACATATATTTGCAGAAAAAAAAAAAAAATGCAAGTTTCTCCATGTAGTTCACCAGTTCCAATACCCGAGCTTTATGCTGAAAAAGGCCGGTGCTGGAATTGTTCCCTTCTCTGTTCCCTAGTGTTTATAGCGTTTGTGTATATAGGAAAAATCAAAATAGAAGTGGTAAAGGTTGAGAAAGTAGAAAATAAGACGTGTGAAATAGTTTGAGAAAAAAAGAATGGTGTAGCAAAATAAGCAAGTTCCTTTCAAACAAAGTTAAAGATGATGAGGAACAATATAAGTTTGGTTTATGTAGATTAATTCTACTTTAGTTTTGGGGTTAGGGTGTAAATAGTGACAATGTACTCTTTGCCTAATTATGGAATGGCGAATTAATAATAGATATTATTAAGTCTTGTATCTTAACCCTGTGCAACAATTATTTCGTATTCAATTTTTTTTGTTTATATAATTTTTATTAATTTTTTAAAGTGAATTTTCTGAATATTACTTGTGATTTTGGTAATGGAGGTGGCAAAAGCTTTTGAGACCCGGCTAAAGTGGGGTTGGTCAAAGTTTGGGTCGACATCATGTCCACGTGTAGATTTACAATTGGATTGTGGGAAAGCGAGACATTTTGGTTCTCGAAAACAGAGAGTAGGTCAGCCGCCTTTAAAAAAACGAACGATTTTTTTATGGGCGTTTACGTGGTAATTGGGTTGGGGTAACTGGGACCCACATCCATTCTTTGATCATACGGCTGCCTTTGATCATCATTGGACGGCTGTGATCAAGTTGATGTTCCCCCAATTATGGGCAAGATTCTCCTGTGTTTCAAAAATTGGAAGGTTTGGAATCTTTTTAGTTAGTGGCCACAGATGATATTAGCAACCCATTGGCAAAAGCATTCGTGGGTTTGCGCTAAAATGAAGTGGTGGTGTCAGTGATTGGGATGGAATCAATCTAAATGACTAAATGCGATCTTTCCCTGTTTTGAGATGTGCATGCAAAACTTCCCTGTAATCGGTTACGGATTTGAAGTAAAGTTTCCTAACCGGAAAAGTTCTTGTCACCCCTTGAGAGAGAAAGGCCCTCAAATCTGAGTCAAGGGTTGCTTGGTGCAATTTGAAATGTTTCCTGATGAAGAATGTCCAAGAGGATTTATAATGACTTGTTTAATTCGTTACTGTTTAATATTCAATGATTTAATAAAAAAATGAATCTAAACTTATAATATTAATAAATATTACAAAAAAACATAAGATATATCAAATATTTATATTAAACTCAATAAAATAGTAATCGTAATCCAACGAATCTAATAGTTGGAACTAAAAACTCATCGCAATGTAACATTCAAATCTTTTTTTTAATTTCTATAACGTGTGTTGGAGTGTCGGGGAGTGTCGAAGTATCCGAGAGTGTCGGGAAGTGTCGGACACGACACGTCGGGGTTTTTGAAGTGTCGGTTCTTTATAGGCTCTTTCGATAAAGCTGAGTGATCTGAACAGGAATTTATTTCATTAAAATTAATGCTATTTTAAAATAATTTATGTCTCTGACACCCTATAATTTTATCACACGTTAATATTAATTATCATCATAAATTATATATACACACCATATATATAAAGTACTTAAGATAGTTCCATACCAATTATTATTTTAAAATAATATTAAATTAATTTAGTCAGATAATGATTAATATCATAAGTAATTTTAATTCATTTGATACTATTTTCAAAATTCTTGAAAATTGAAAAAGATTAAACTTTTTAGCAAATGATTTGAGGATTATTTATTTTTTGTTTTTCTATTAGAATTCCAATATTTTATATCATTTAATAATAAATTAAAAATATTTAATAATTATTATAATGTTTCACAAATAACTCTAGCATTCAAGCAATTATGTATTACTCACCCTACTTAATATCAAATAATTTAAACTTCAGGCGATATAGGAAAGAAAAAATATATAATCATTGACTGTAAATTTGATATTTTTAAAATTGTAGATATTATGAAATATCATGCAAGATAAATAATAAATACTTGATTTGTTCATAAAATATTACCATAATTACATAAGGAATTCAATTCAAGCAAAAACAGATAATTTGAATTATGACTTGATCTGGATAAAATATAGGCCCAAACCAGGGCCCATTAACACAAGTTAAAACCCGAAGACCAAGAGCAAGACACGTTGAACAAGCCCAGACGCGATGCCCTCATCGCGGCAAAAAATGCGCAATATCCACATCGCGTACAACTTTTCATATGAAGTAAACTTAAAGCCCAAGGCAATCCCACCGTACCTTAATTCCAGTAAGCAATAGACAGCTCCAGCTCGCCGCAACTCTACTGTTAGGCATTATAGAAGATAAGGTTACTCAGGTCCTTTGTTTGACCTGCAGCCCAAGGCTGGCCACTCAAAAGCCATGCCGCCTTGACAAAGGCGACATCCCTATTACTATATAAACAAATGATATATCACCAAGGTACGATCATCCTTTACTTAACTACATAACACACCTGCCTCTGATACTGACTTAAACATCGGAGTGTCTTCGCAGGTACCCGCCATTCGGTGTGATCACGCTCACGAGAAGGATACCAACTCAAGATCAGCACAATAGCAAATACCAAGCCCAGGCCAATAGCCACTTGAAGTCTCTCAACCGTGTGTGATTGGGCTCAAAACATATCGGCCAGTCCATACTGTATTTGGTCTGATCATTGCCGCCATCTGTGGGAAAATACTTATTACGCGCCTTTTTCTCTAAAAACATGGTTGACACTCGGAGAAAATCCCAGAATGGCTACAGAGGAAAGCGGAAGGAGACCCCTGCTTCCCGTGAAAAATCAGCCTCATCGGTGGCACCAATTCCCATCCACCTGGATGACCCACCGACACCCCAACATCTGTTGGACCTCATCACACTACAAAACAAGAAAATCGCCCAGCAAAATTGAGATTTAGCTCAACTGAAAAAAGCTCAAAAGGATAAAAACCAAGAAAAGGGAAAAGAAAAAGAAAAGGATCCGAGAAGGAGAAAGTTCCAGAGAATTCCGATGAAAGTGAACCACCTCATGAGCACTCACATGATATTCGAGGACCATCAGGTCACAAAAATAAGAAAGGTGAAGAAATGAAAGATACTCATGAAAACGAAAAATTCTCATGGGATCTCGAGAACATTTTTTTCGAATTATTCATCCGTTCGTCCGATGCATAATGAACATCCCAATCCCTCGTGATGTCAAGATTATTACAGAAAAATATAACGGCAAAGGCGACCCCCAAGAGCATCTAGAACAATTCCAGACAAACATGATGGCACAAGATGTCGCTGATCCAATAGCATGCAGTTTGTTTCCTACCACCCTGAAGGAGACATCATTTTGTTGGTATTCTGCGCTACCACCTAATTCGGTACAGAGTTGGGAAGATTTGACCAACCAGTTCCTCGTACGGTTTGCAACAAGCAAAGCACAATACAAATCTACACACGCGCTAAAAATAGTACGACAAGAATCCAATGAGACTTTGCGCGATTATCTCAATAGATTCTTTGATGAAGCGCTCTTAGTCAGAGATTTGGATCCACAAGTCTCACTACATATCATCACTGAAGGATTAGTCGAAGGCCCTTTCTCTACGTCGCTAGCCAAGCAGCGACCACGCACCATTGAAGAACTGCGCGCACGATTAGAAAAATTCATTAACCTGGAAGATTATAAGCTCTCGCGAGAAATTTCTGGCACCAGGGCGGACACGGACACCTTTGAAAGAAATGTCCAGATGAATTTTCAACGAAAATTCCGCGAAAAAAGAAAGTGGGGAAGATACGACAATTATACCTCTCTGAATACATCCCAACGATGGATTTCGAAAGAAGTATTCCAAACAGGGTATGTGCGGGTTAACAGACCTCCTCCAATGCCAAAAGGAGTTCAGCGCGATGAGACTAAATTTTGCGAATTTCACAACGACAAAGGTTATACAAATGATGAATGTATCGTGCTCAAAAATACCATCGAGGCACTCATAAGAGAAGGAAAACTCCAAGAATTCATCTCCAGTTGTAGGGAATATAAGGCGCAGAAAAGGCGCGATAGAAGCCCAGGTCATGACCCAAACCCCAATGAACAAAGGGGACGTTCCGGGAGAAATTATAATTCAGCTCGTAACAATGATCGACGAAATGATAGAGCAGCATTAAACGATAGACGTCAAGGAACTCCACCGCACAACAGACGGCAAGCCACGCAGCAACAACGCGATGGCCTGCCCAATAACGTGGCAGGAGTTTTGGCCACTATAGCCGGAGGATCAGCGGGAGGAGGCACGACAAATTCTCAACGAAAAAAGCGTTTGATGTCAGTAATGACGGTGCGTGATCACGCAAACCCCTCCACCTCGCGCGGTCAATAACAAGCCATCAGTTTTGACGACGATGACTATGGCGACATAATCCCAGACCATAATGACCCAATGGTAATCTCAGCATGCATAGCTAATCTCCAGGTAAAACGTATTACGATTGATAATGGTAGTTCTACTGATATTATCTTCCGGGGCACTTTTTGCGCAATGTATATCCCAGAGGAACATCTCCTCCATGGGTGTTCAGATTTAATTGGATTCGCAGGAGAATGTGTACAGCCTAAAGGCACCATCGAGATGTGGGTCACCTTTGGAAACATGCCTCTAGCTCGAACTGTTAAAGTAAGGTTTTATGTCATTAAATACGCGTCGGCGTATAACGTCATTCTAGGAAGACCAACCATTGCCGCCCTAAAGGAAATTATTTCTATGCCTCACCTTCTAATGAAATTTCATGACAAAAAGGGCGCGATAGTTACCATTAGAGGTGACCAGAAAATAGCGCGCAGCTGTTATAATACCAGTCTACGAGCTAAAACTCCTGTACCGTCTAACGACAAAGTTAAAGAATCAGTCAACATGACTGATCTTGATATGCGCGAAGACTTGCACGATACTCATCCTCAACTAGATGGAGAGTTGGAAAATCTCCATATAGGCCCACAACCCGAAAACACCACCAAAATTGGCCGACATCTCCTAGAAGCCGAGAAAAATGCGCTAGTAATGGTGCTGCAAAAAACAAAGACCTTCGCTTGGACAACTGCTGATATGCCAGGGATAGACCCAGGTGTAATATGTCACCATTTAACCCTAGATCCCAAAGCAAAGCCAATCGCGCAGAAAAAGCGCAAAATCTCCCCAGAGAAACAACAGGCAGTTGAAGCAGAGGTCACAAAACTGCTCGCTGCAAGAGTGATCAGAGAAATCACATACTCTACTTGGCTTTCCAATGTCGTGTTGGTCAAAAAACCTAACGGAAAGTGGCGCATGTGTACAGATTACACAGATCTTAACAAACACTGCCCAAAGGACTTTTGTCCATTTCACACCATTGACAAACTAGTGGACAACTCCGCAGGATACCAGATCTTATCCTTTATGGATGCATATTCAGGCTATAACCAAATTCCAATGTTTGGACCAGATGAGGAAGCCACAACTTTTATTACTGAAAAAGCTACTTATTGTTATAACATAATGTCGTTTGGTCTCAAGAATGCAGGTGCTACTTACCAACAAATGATGAATAAAGTTTTTAGTCAGCAAATTGGACAGATGCTTGAAGTGTACATTGACGACATGATAGTCAAAACAATGACTACCATTCAACATCCCCAAGATTTGGAATAGGTATTTCAGCAACTGCGCAAATACAGGTTACGGCTCAATCCAGCTAAATGTGCGTTTGGAGTACCTGCAGGGAAATTCTTACGATTCATGCTCACACATTGCGGGATAGAAGCTAATCCTGATAAATGAAAGGCCATACTCAATATGACCAGCCTGCGAAACGTAAAGGAATTACAACAGTTGACAGGAAGAATTACTGCTTTAACTCGATTCTTACCATCTTCAGCACAAAAGTTGCTGCCAATGTTCAAACTATTGCGCAAACAATCAGAATTCACCTGGACCCCTGAGTGCGAGGCAGGGCTCATGGCCATCAAAGAACACTTGGCCAACCCACCAGTTCTGGTTAAGCCTTCACCAAATGAATCTCTAGTTCTATACCTCTCAGTTAGCAGTGAGGCCATAAGCGCGGTGTTATTAGGCGAAGAAGCCCAGGAACAACAGCCAATTTATTTTGTCAGCAAAGCGCTCCAAGGAACGGAGCTACGATATCAACAAATAGAAAAGGTTGCATTCATGCTCAGGTCACAAAAATAAGAAAGGTGAAGAAATGAAAGATACTCATGAGAACGAAAATTCTCATGGGATCTCAAGAACATTTTTTCGAATTATTCATCCGTTCGTCCCATGCATAATGAAAATCCCAATCCCTCGTGATGTCAAGATTATTACAGAAAAATATAACGGCAAAGGTGACCCCCAAGAGCATCTAGAACAATTCCAGACAAACATGATGGCACAAGATGTTGCTGATCCAATAGCATGCAGTTTGTTTCCTACCACCCTGAAGGAGACATCACTTTGTTGGTATTCTGCGCTACCACCTAATTCGGTACATAGTTGGGAAGATTTGACCAACCAGTTCCTCGTATGGTTTGCAACAAGCAAAGCACAATACAAATCTACACACGCGCAAAAAACAGTACGACAAGAATCCAATGAGACTTTGCGCGATTATCTCAATAGATTCTTTGATGAAACGCTCTTAGTCAGAGATTTGGATCCACAAGTCTCACTACATATCATCACTGAAGGATTAGTCGAAGGCCCTTTCTCTACGTCGCTAGCCATGCAGCGACCATGCCCCATTGAAGAATTACGCGCACGATCAGAAAAATTCATTAACTGGAAGATTATAAGCTCTTGCGAGAAATTTCTGGCACCAGGGCGGACACTGACACCTTTGAAAGAAATGTCCAGAAGAATTTTCAACGAAAATTCCGCGAAAAAAGAAAGTGGGGAAGATACGACAATTATACCTCTCTGAATACATCCCAACGACGGATTTCGAAAGAAGTATTCCAAACAGGGTATGAGCGGGTTAACTGACCTCCTCCAATGCCAAAAGGAGTTCAGCGCGATGAGACTAAATTTTGCGAATTTCACAACGACAAAGGTTATACAACTGATGAATGTATCGTGCTCAAAAATACCATCGAGGCACTCATAAGAGAAGGAAAACTCCAAGAATTCATCTCCGGATGTAGGGAATATAAGGCGCAAAAAAGGCGCGATAGAAGCCCAGGTCATGACCCAAACCCCAATGAACAAAGGGGACGTTCCTGGAGAAATTATAATTCAGCTCGTAACAATGATCGACGAAATGATAGAGCAACATTAAACGATAGACGTCAAGGAAATCCACCACACAATAGACGGCAAGCCACGCAGCAACAACGCGATGGCCTTCCCAATAACGTGGCAGGAGTTTTGGCCACTATAGCCGGAGGATAAGCGGGAGGAGGCACGACAAATTCTCAACGAAAAAAGCATTTGATGTCAGTAATGACGGTGCGTGATCACGCAAACCCCTCCACCTCGCGCGGTCAAAAACAAGCCATCAGTTTTGATGACGATGACTATGGCGACATAATCCCAGACCATAATGACCCAATGGTAATCTCAGCATGCATAGCTAATCTCCAGGTAAGACGTATTACGATTGATAATGGTAGCTCTGCTGATATTATCTTCTGGGGCACTTTTTGCGCAATGTATATCCCGGAGGAACATCTCCTCCATGGGTGTTCAGATTTAATTGGATTCGCAGGAGAATGTGTACAGCCTAAAGGCACCATCGAGATGTGGGTCACCTTTGGAAACATGCCTCTAGCTCGAACTATTAAAGTAAGGTTTTATGTCATTAAATACGCGTCGGCGTATAACGTCATTCTAGGAAGACCAACCATTGCCGCCCTAAAGGCAATTATTTCTATGCCTCACCTTTTAATGAAATTTCATGACAAAACGGGCGCGATAGTTACCATTAGAGGTGACCAGAAAATAGCGCGCAACTGTTATAATACCAGTCTACGAGCTAAAACTCCTGTACCGTCTAACGACAAAGTTAAAGCATCAGTCAACATGACTGATCTTGATATACGCGAAGACCTGCACGATACTCATCCTCAACCAGATGGAGTGTTGGAAAATCTCCATATAGGCCCACAACCCGAAAACACCACCAAAATTGGCCGACATCTCCTAGAAGCCGAGAAAAATGCGCTAGTAATGGTGCTTCAGAAAAACAAAGACCTTTTCGCTTGGACAACTGCTGATATGCCAGGGATAGACCCAGGTGTAATATGTCACCATTTAACCCTGGGTCCCAAAGCAAAGCCAATCGCGCAGAAAAAGTGCTAAATCTCCCCAGAGAAACAACAGGCAGTTGAAGCAGAGGTCACAAAACTGCTCGCTGCAAGAGTGATCAGAGAAATCACATACTCTACTTGGCTTTCCAATGTCGTGTTGGTCAAAAAACCTAACGGAAAGTGGCGCATGTGTACAGATTACACAGATATTAACAAACACTGCCCAAAGGACTTTTATCCATTTCACACCATTAACAAACTAGTGGACAACTCCGCAGGATACCAGATCTTATCCTTTATGGATGCATATTCAGGCTATAACCAGATTCCAGTATGTGGACCAGATGAGGAAGCCACAACTTTTATTACTGAAAAAGCTACTTATTGTTATAACATGATGTGGTTTGGTCTCAAGAATGCAGGTGCTACTTACCAACGAATGATGAATAAAGTTTTTAGTCAGCAAATTGGACAGATGCTTGAAGTGTACATTGACGACATGATAGTCAAAACAATGACTACCATTCAACGTCCCCAAGATTTGGTATATGTATTTCAGCAACTGCGCAAATACAGGTTACGGCTCAATCCAGCTAAATGTGCGTTTGGAGTACCTGCGGGGAAATTATTACGATTCATGCTCACACATCGCGGGATAGAAGCTAATCCTGATAAATGCAAGGCCATACTCAATATGACCAGCCCGCGAAACGTAAAGGAATCACAACAGTTGACAGGAAGAATTACTGCTTTAACTCGATTCTTACCAGCTTCAGCACAAAAGTTGCTGCCAATGTTCAAACTATTGCGCAAACAATCAGACTTCACCTGGACCCCTGAGTGCGAGGCAGGGTTCATGGCCATCAAAGAACACTTGGCCAACCCACCAGTTCTGGTTAAGCCTTCACCAAATGAATCTCTGGTTCTATACCTCTCAATTAGCAGTGAGGCCATAAGCGCGGTGTTATTGGGCGAAGAAGCCCAGGAATAACAGCCAATTTATTTTGTCAGCAAAGTGCTCCAAGGACCGGAGATGCGATATCAACAAATAGAAAAGGTTGCATTCACGCTCATCTTAACATCGCGACACTTGCGACATTATTTCCAGGGACACACCATCAAAGTTCGAACAAACCAACCTCTCCGACAGGTGTTGAGACAACCTGATCTGGCGGGACACATGATTTCATGGTCAATAGAACTGTCAGAGTACGACATTATCTATGAATCGCGACAAGAAATCAAAGCCCAGGTATTAGCAGACTTCCTCGTCGAAATGACACACCTACAACAGGTTGAGGAAAGAAAAGACTGGCTTTACTTTGTCGACGGATCATCTAATGTCAAAGAGAGCGGTGCAAGATTCATCATCGAAAGCCCTCAAGGCAGAACAATGGAACACTCTATCCATTTTGGATTCAAAGCCTCAAATAATCAAGCCGAGTACGAAGCAGTCCTCGCTGGACTTTCCATGGCTAAAGACTTGGGGGCAACAAACGTAATCCTCAAGAGCTATTCACAGTTAGTAATTGCTCAAATTCAAGGAAGCTACCAGGCGAAAGAACCGCTAATGATAAAGTATCTTGAAAATGTGAGATTATTGCTGACAGATTTTCAAGGTTTTAAAATGGAGCACATCCCAAGAGAACAAAACTCGCGTGCTGACATCTTATCTAAGTTAGCTGGCACAAAGGGACCAGGAAATAATAGATATGTGATCCAACAAAGCATCCCCAATCCTAGCATCATAATGGCCATAACGAAACACAAAGCTCAACCATCCCCAAGTGCGCAATCAATGGTTGAAGATGAAACCATGCCACTAAATAATGAGGAAACTTGGATGACGCCAATTTGGAATTACTTATTCAAAGGAGAAGCACCACAAGAAACGCGCGCAACAAAGAAACTAGCGCGCAAGGCTTCATTCTATACTTTCATCAATAATCAGCTTTACAAAAAGGGATTCTCTTCCCCAATTCTTAAATGCCTCAACCCTCAGCAGGCTCAATACGTAATCTCTGAAGTACATGAAGGAATTATTGGACATCATATGGGAGGCGAAGCCTTGTCTCGAAAACTGCTCCGTGCATGATATTCTTGGCCCACGATGGAGGATGATTCTAAAAAATACGTGCGACATTGTTTCAAATGTCAAGAGCATGCAGATATACACCATGCTCCTCCCGAAGAATTATCTTCAATGTCATCCCCATGGCCATTTTACCAATGGGGCATGGACATACTGGGACCATTCCCAGTAGCTGTTGGTGGGGTCAAATGGTTACTAGTAGCAATCGACTATTTCTCTAAATGGATCGAGGCAGAAGCTTTGGCCACAATATCAGCTAATAAGGTTTGTCGATTCTTCTACCGACAAATCATAAGTCGGTTCGGCGTTCCACATACCATCTTAACTGATAATGGCACACAGTCTGTGGATAGAAAATTCAATCAAATCTTTCAAGATTTACATATTAAACATCGATACACATCGGTTGAACATCCACAAACGAACGGATTGGCAGAAGCTGCAAATAGAGTCCTGAAGCATGGATTGGAAAGAAGATTAGAAGCAGCTAAAGGAGACTGGCCCGAACAGTTAGACTATGTGTTATGGGGTTACAGGACAACCAAACATTCAACTACAGGAGAAACCCTATTTCGCATGGTTTATGGTAGCGAAGCCATGATCCCAGTGGAAATTGGAGAACCATCTTGGAGACAGATGTACACAGATGAAGATAGCAACACACAGGCATTACTCCATAATTTACATGCAATAGAGGAAGCGTGCGAAATCGCGCATATCAAAGAAATAGCGCTTAAACAGAGAGTAGCAGCGCGCTATATCAACTTCGGTGACTTAGTCCTGCGCAAAGCAGACATTGGCAATAAGAATGTCCGACAAGGCAAATTGGCCGTAAACTGGGAAGGTCCTTATCGCATTCGCAGTACAACCAATAAAGGGGCATATGTCATCGAGATGTTGTCTGGCTTTACTATCTCGAGTGTAAGAACCCGCACCGCTAATTAAGGTAATTAGTAAGTTAATTATGATAATTAGGAAATAATTCCATAATTGACCCTAATAATTATTATGAGGCTTTAATAATCACAATTAGTGGGTAAGAATGCTGAAAGTCGCTTTTCGGAAGAAAAGCGCAGATACCGGTTCTGCTACTCGGTATAAATGCGTACCGGAAAAGTATCCCGGAAAATTATAAAGAATACATGATAATTACTAGAATATTATGTAGGACTTGTAAAACAAGTTTCAAGTCAAAATGACGTAATCTGATGCCAGAACTGATACTGGCTATGGAAAAGCGCGTACCGGAAAGGTGCTCCGAAAAATAAAATAAAAATATGACAAATCTTAGAAAAATGTCTAGGTCTAGAATCCGAAGTTTGGGATCAAGATTTTTTACTTTGCTATTAAGGCTAATACTGTGCGGTTAGTGGCCATGTGCCTATAAATAGGCACACTAAGGGCATAAAACCCTAGGCATGCCCATATGAACGTGAGAGTGAGGGGGCTGAAGGGTTGTGGGGCTGTGTTCTTGTGGGAAACACTGTTTCATTGGTCTTTCTCTCTTCTTTGATCAAAGTTGACATCTTTGGCTTTGATTCTTCACCCTCCTTCTTCTATGCACCATGGTTGTGTGTGGTGAGCCTTGTGTTCTGAGTTGAGAGGTGTTTAGTGAGCTGAGTTTGGAGCTTTAGTGATGGCTACCTTGTGGTAGTCATTGTGAGCTTCAAAGTGCCACCTTGTGGTGCAAGAACCCATCTTGGTGTGCCATTTTCGTGCTCCTACTTAGGCTGAGTTTGAAGTGTCTTGGGAGAGCTCCAAGAGCACACCTTGCTCTGTTTTGAGTTTTGGTAAGTTTCCTCACCTTTGATCATGAGTTTATGATGCTTAAAGTTGATGTCTTGGCCATGTTTAATGAGTAAACAAGAGGGTATAATGTATATGAACCTAAAATGGATTAAAGATGCATGCTTTAACGTGTACATGTGTTAAAAGTTGGATCTTTGGGATGGATATTCACGAAATGCAGAAACTGCATTCTGTCGTGAGATATCCGGATATTTGTCGAACAGATATCCGGATATCAGTATCCGGATATGGTATCCGGATATTGATATCCGGATATGGGATCTGGGTATCCGGATATGACATATCCGGATATGTCCAGTGTGATATCCGGATATGGCATATCCGGATATGCCCCTTCTGATATCCGGATATCCTGGGTTCTGCGCAGACAGTAGCTGTACTGTATGAACAGTAAGCTATTGGGTGTGTGTGGACCCTAGTTTAAGGAAGTTGAACTTCTGTAATTAATGAACTAAGTCAGAATCACATGATTAAGGGCTTATGGCTTTGTTGGAAGCCTTAAGACGTAAAACGTAAAGGAAAGGCGTAGTCTTTAAGTTGTATGCTTGTGATGCATAAATATTGATGTGTTATTGGTCCATATCAGATTGTGATACTGCTGTTTGTGGACTTGTGAGTGGTTGGACTCTTGGCTTGGATAGCTAGCTTGCAAGGTAAGCTTTCGTGTCCTCGGTTTAGCCATTTTGATGTTCCACCATGTCCCATGGGGATGGGTTTATGCATGCTGTGTTACATGCTTTATTATTTTGGAAATGCTGTTGAGCTATTTATATGCAATGAGCTTTTATGAGATGCATGTGGTGTCCACCTAGACGGCAATCCTGAGTATGTAGTACATACAAGATGGAGAAGCTGTGGGTGAGGTGCAGGTAGTATCCATGTACTCATGTAGGCATAGACGTATTCCTACTTTTCTCTGGCCAGTAGATTTGAAAGCACACATGGCATGATTAATTGCTGCATCGCATGATTTTAGAACTTATACTGTAATACTGTTTTTGGAACTTATATTACACATGTAAGTGACGTGAATCGGCAAGTGTACCGAATCGCGCAAGTAATACAATGATAAGTCAAAGTTCGTATCCACAGAGAGTGTGTTTAAATCAATTAAAACTTTTCCTTTTAAGATTAAATTTTCAAAGATGTTTTTGACACGAATGTCAGGATTGTGTGGGAATTTGATTTGTAAAATTAAAAGACTTGTTTTTGGTTCTTTTTGAAAAAGAAATGAAATAAGGGTTTAAATATGTGAGAAAAGCGCTGCAGTTAGAGAACACTCACCAATGATCCCCACCTTTTACTCTGGATTAAGTTAAATATTAATATATAAATCGTGAAATTAGATAATTATCAGATAAAGGTATCAATAGTTAATTCTCAATCCCTTGAGGAATTAACCCTTTGATCTCATATAGAACCCTAATTCCTTGAGGTGCCCTATATGAGATCAAGCATAAAGATCGATAATTAAAACATCTACAATATGAATCATGTCTATGTCTAGATCATGTTCATACCGTCGTTCTATCCCCTTTCTGGATTAAAGACCTCAGATCCCTCTTGTTGGCCCTAATCCTCGGATTTATTATTACTTACTAGATTGATCGGATCTAATAATAACAATAACAATACGATCAGAATAGAACGAAATTCAAAAGATAAATATATCAATAAAACTCAATCCATTGTATCAGGGGTTCACAAGGGTTCGTGACCCTAACTACAGCAAAGAGGTTCTAGCCAACCATTATCATGGCTAGAATCCAATATTCAAATGAAAATATAAACTAAAAGAACTACAGAAAGGTAGAAGAAGAGATTTCTCTCCAGAGCTTCCGCCTCCGAATGACCTCAGTTGTTCAGAATATCAAGAGTGTCTTCTAGGGTTGCCTTATGCCCTTTTTATAACCTGAAAATCCTCCTTTTCTCGCAACTGACAGCTGTCTATCTCAATCCCACGCTTGGAGCGCAGGATCCACGCTCCAAGCGTGGAGCTTCTGCCTTTTTTGTTTTCTCCACGCTTGAAGCGTGGAGTTCCACGCTTGAAGCGTGGACTCACTGTTCTGAAGTCTTTTCCCACGCTTCAAGCGTGGGTTCCTACGCTTGGAGCGTGGGGCTTCTGTCTGATTCTTCTTCTTACTCCTTTATTTGTTATTTTCCTCCTGTAAACATGAAGAATTTGAGTGAGAGAGTGTCTGACAATTCTTATTCAATAATTTCACCACATATACACTTTTATACACAGTTTTAGATCTGATTTCCTGCTGTTTTTGGTCTATAAAAGTATATATGCTGGGAGCATATCAAACAATTCCCAGATTTAAACATTGCTGTCCTCAGCAATAAACTGATTCAAACTTAGAAATTTGTATATCAGTGTTTCAACACAATATCAACCAAACACTTGAAGAAATCATTATGTCATGCCTGACTGAATTCTGCAAGAATTCTGATTATGCCATCAATTCTCTGAAAAATCATGAATGTAATCTGAACATCCCTCACCAAGACAAACTATATCACTCTCACTCTTGTGTTTTTATGGTATCAGACATACATAACCATCACAGCTGCAACACTGCCATAGGCTTGATCATATTCTCAAGATCCTTAAAATTGAAGGATTCAAACACATGCACTTAACTGATCAAAGGACTTTCAATGGTTTTAATTTGGCCTGGCTAAGGTAGGAATTTGTATGGAGAGTGGCTTCAAATGCTATGAGATTGACACTGAGAACAACCCAATTTAGATAAGTTTAACTCATCAATTTTGCTCCACTAACTTGCCCACAGAATTTCGGGAAGTCAATTCCTATGTTTGACCAATTTATTCACAATGCTTCACCCGCATGTTTTTCTTTTTCCCTTTTCTTTCTCTCTTTTTTTTTCTTTCTTTTTTTTCCCTTTCCAATTTGCTTAGTGTAGTGGAGCTTACCTTAGATATTTTCTCTCTTTTTGAGAAAAATCAGTAGTTCAATCTCACTTAGGGTAAGTTCATCATGGATAGGTTAAGCAACATTTTGGGTAATTACCAATGAATAGGCTCAAACCTCAAAGGGATACAATGGAAAATTAATTATACAGGTGAGCTTTATGGCCAGAGCTATCAAGAACAAATTGCCTTATCATATCAGTTAATATGCATGCCTTGTAGAGAAACAAACCAAGTTCTAGAGTGTCAGTGTCAGTACAGTGAGGCCTCTCAGAAAAAAAAAATTACTGTATAGGCTCAAACCTCAAGGCTATGATTTCAGACTAGATTTCACAGAGATATCAGGCATATCATCAATTCTAGCACATAATTTCAGACAGACGAACAATTCTAATCTCTACTCATGCCAAGTGACATCATGCCAAAACTTTCAAAGCTTAATGTACTTCCTAAGATGAATTCAATCATTTGTTTAAGGAAGCAACATCTAAATCTGAGATTATCCATAGGCATATTCCAAACAACATACAGGCATATTCCAAAAAATTTTGCTGAATTTTTAAAATTACTTAAACCAAGACAGATATTTAAAACTGAAAATGTAAGTTGGTTCGAATATCTCCCCTGAAATGAAGTGTGGTTCCACAATTGCAGCTAAAGCGCAAGAACAGGTGGGCAAGGTCATCCACCATTCCCAGATTTTAGAAATTGCTGTCCCCAGCAATAACTAAGTTCAATCGATTAAGAACAGCTGCGCAATTAAAGCACACATCATTAACAATAATATATCAGCAAAACAGTGAGAAAGACCCTGAGATGTTCATATCCAAACAGTAAACTTGACCCTAACAAAATCCTATTGGTCATTTAAAACAAAACACGAAAATTAACAATGTCCGAAAAAAATAAAAGTAACAACAGCCAATGATCACTCCTCCATGGTATACTGCTGGAAGGAGCTAGGAGGATCTGCTGGATCTATCCCCATCTTCAGGCACATGGCCTTCATCATAGCATGCATCTCGAGTATGATCGGAGAATCCTCATAGAGTGGCTGGCGAGCAGATGATGATGCTGCTGATGTCTGGGATGCTGGAGGTGCCTGAGGTACTGGCGGATCCTGTGGCTCTGGAGGGGGTATAGGATTGCCCTGGCTATTGAGAAGCCATGCTGCATGTTTTTCGGATTCCTTGTAATAACCCTCCAATGCAATCTTTGTCATAGGCTTTTCAGCCTTTACATCCAATGGCTCATTAGCGGGAATTTCAACCCCAGCTCTAATACACAGATGGGAGATTAAAGAACTGTGAGCCAATAGATTATTTTCCTTGCTCTGGGTAATCATGTGGACAATCCTGTCAGATAAAATAGCAGCAATATTCAGATTTTTGTCCCCCATCAGCACATAATATAGCACAGCCCTCTCGACATTAACATCACTTTTGTTCGTAGAAGGAATAACGGTTGCATTCACAAAAGTGTGCCAGCTGATAGCCTCACCAGTAAGGCTGAGCCTAGTAAATTTTTCGGGTACATTAGTGAGACCCGGCCTAAACTTCCATTCAGAGAATGGACTGGTGATCTTTTCCCGAACTTCATCAGCTATGAGGGGCATTTCTTCCCGATAATACCCTTCTGACGGCTGCATCAAATTGAATAGTCGGGCAAACTCACACTCAGCCGTAGGGTCATATGAAGTTTGTAGTAATTCTTCAATTGTCGCAGCATCAAATGGCACTTCCTTCCCTCTCACCCAACTCCTTCGGGTGGCATTGACCATGTTCTTATCAGCATTGGCTAGAAATTCTCTGAGAATGCGCCCAGAACTGTCTTGTGGAAAAGTGACCAATGTCCTCCAGTGTCTCCTTTGAACTACCGAATAAATGTTATCAAAAAGTAGGAGACTCCCCAAATCGAACCCCCTTTCTTTGATTACATTTTTATTCAGCAGTTTAGTTTCATAAACTTCCTGCTTTTCAGCGGACAAAAATCTTCTGGGATCAAAATTTGTGCGGGGTCTTTTCGCAGCAGATGACCCTTCGGTGCCCTTTTTCATTCTTTTCTCCTGAAACTCAGAAAAGTTCCCAATACATGTGCACAACAAATATTATCAGCAGACAGATTCAGTTCATATCATCATTCAGCTCAATTCCCAGATTTAATTTCAACCATCTACTCAAATAAACAATCCCAACCCCATTAATCATGCCAAGCAACAGTTGTATCAAGACACTATACGACCAACACCAGCATTAGTATCGAACAAATTACAACTATACAAAAATAGCACCGCATATTTTCAGCAAAAGTTAAACATCATTTTACCAGCACTCAATCCCAATCTGAACAAACACATACCACATGCAATCAATTTCAAATATCGAAATCATACCTCTCCTACACTTGCAACCATCATCAAGTAATGAAAGAAAAGAGATAATGGATGGGTACCTTGTCTCCAGCCATTTTGATCGAAACTTATGCAGAAATTTGATCCTCACGTGAACGGGTGAGAAGAAAAACTATGGTGGAGATGATGGCGGTGCGGTGGTGTGGTGGTGGTGTGTGGTGGTGTGGTGGTGGTATGGTGGTGGTAAGGTGAAGGAAAGGGAGAGAAGAAGAAGAATGAAAGATGAAAGTGGAGAGGAAAGGGAAAGGGTGAGGGAGGAATGAGGAATAGGGGGGGAGGAAAAAAAAAAAAATGGAGAGAGTGGAGGAGAAGAAGGAAGAAAGAAGAAAATGGGGAAAATAGGGGAAAGGGGCGCGGCGCTGCAGAAAATAAGTTAGGGTTGCTGGTTTAAAACCCTGTCCACGCTTGAAGCGTGGGGTTCCACGCTTCAAGCGTGGACCTACTGCCCCTGACGATCCCTATTCCCTTTCTACGCTGCAAGCGTGGAGTTCCACGCTTGGAGCGTAGACATTCTGTGTCTGGCTCTTCAACTTCCATTCCCACGCTGCAAGCGTAGGGTTCTACGCTTGGAGCGTGGGACTACTGTCCCTTTCGAGTTTCTTGCGCTGAAAGCGTGGATTCCCACGCTTGGAGCGCAGACCTTCTGTCCCTTGGCTCTTCAAATTCCCTTTCCACGCTCCAAGCGTAGGGTTACACGCTTGGAGCGTAGATCCTCTGTCCCAGTTTTCCTTTCTACGCTTGAAGCGTAGAGGTCTACGCTTCAAGCGTAGACTCTCTGGATTTTTTTTTTTTTTTTTAACTAAAAAATGAAAACAAGATACAAATAACAGGATAAAAATGTTGGGTTGCCTCCCAACTAGCGCGTGTTTAACGTCCCGAGCCTGACGGTTACCTCATTTAAGTTGCAATGGAATGAAGGCGCAAAGCCACAACTTGTTTCATTACGGGTCCTCCATGGAAGAACTTCAACCTAGAGCCATTGACCTTGAAGGGTCTGTCGTCCTCCCTGGAAGATATCTCAACAGTACCATATGGAAAGACTTTTTTAATCACAAAAGGTCCTGTCCACCTGGATTTCAACTTCCCTGGAAAAAGTTTCAATCGGGAATTGTACAACAATACCTGTTGACCAGGCTCAAACTCCTTGTGTTTAAGTTTGCTATCATGATACTTCTTAGCTTTTTCTTTATAAATTCTAGAGCTTTCAAAGGCTGAATTCCTAAACTCATCAAGCTCTAACAGTTGAAACTTTCGTTTCTCAAGAGCTGCTGTGGCATCAAAGTTTAGGAATTTAATAGCCCAAAAGGCTCTATGTTCAAGCTCCACTGGTAAATGACAAGCTTTCCCGTACACAAGCTGATAGGGAGACATTCCTATCGGAGTTTTGTATGCAGTTCGGTATGCCCACAGTGCATCATCCAGTCTTTTTGACCAATCCTTTAGAGAAATACTGACAGTCTTCTCCAGGATTCGCTTCAATTCCCTATTGGAAACTTCCACTTGGCCACTTGTCTGTGGATGATAAGGTGTAGCGACCTTATGCCTGACACCACACTTTGTTAACAGATTTTCAAACTGCTTATTGCAAAAATGAGAGCCTCCATCACTTATGATTGCTCTTGGCACTCCAAATCTGGTAAAGATATTCTTTCTTAGGAAGTTTACAACCACCTTCGCATCATTAGTAGGAAGAGCTGTTGCCTCAACCCACTTAGAAACGTAGTCCACAGCTACCAGAATGTACTGGTTGGAATAGGAAGATGGAAATGGTCCCATGAAATCAATCCCCCATAAATCAAATAATTCCACCTCCATAATAGTGTTTAGAGGCATTTCATCTTTCAGGGAAATGTTCCCTGTCTTTTGGCATCTTTCGCACTTTTCCACATACTCTCTGGCATCTTTGAAAAGAGTAGGCCAGTAATACCCACTTTGCAATACCTTTTGAGCAGTTCTGTTTCCACCAAAATGGCCACCATAATCAGAATTGTGACAATGCCATAAAATCTCCTTGATTTCCAATTCTGATACGCATCTTCTCAAGATTCCATCAGCACATTGGAAATACAGGAATGGATCATCCCATACATACCTCCTAGCATCATGTAAGAACTTTTTTACTTGTTGCTTTGTGAGATCAGGAGGTACTTTCTTGATTACCTTAAAATTCACAAAATCAGCAAACCATGGTTCCATATGCAGTGCAAAAATTGGTTCTTCAGATAATTTCACAGATATTGCAAGGACTTGTTCATCCGGAAAATAATCGTTGATCTCTAAAGCAGGATCATCTTGTAGGGTCTTCTCTCGGATTCTGGATAAGTGATCCGCAACTTTATTTTCCATTCCTGACTTGTCTTTGATCTCTAAATCAAACTCTTGAAATAACAACATCCACCTTAACAGCCGTGGTTTTGCATTTTGTTTAGAGATCAAATACTTTATTGCTGCGTGATCAGTAAAAATGATGGTCTTGGCACCAAGGAGATATGGTCTAAATTTATCAAGTGCATAGACCACAGCGAGCATCTCCTTTTCTGTTGTTGCATAGTTTACCTGTGCTTCATTCAGAACTTTGCTAGCATAGTAAATTACGTGCAACAGTTTGTTTCTTCGTTGGCCAAGAACAGCACCAATAGCTAGATCACTAGCATCGCACATCAACTCAAATGGCATACTCCAATCAGGTGAAACCAAGACAGGAGCAGTAGTGAGTTTTTCCTTTAATAAATTAAAGGCTTTAAGACACGCATCATCAAAAACGAACTCATTGTCTTTCATGAGAAGTTGACTTAGAGGCTTGGCAATTTTAGAGAAGTCTTTGATGAATCTTCTATAAAAGCCAGCATGACCAAGGAAACTCCTCACTCCATTAACATTAATTGGAGGAGGTAGTTTTTCAATGAGCATTAATTTTGCTCTATCAACTTCTATACCTTCCTTAGAAATTTTGTGTCCAAGCACAATGCCTTCTTGGACCATGAAGTGACATTTTTCCCAGTTAAGGACCAAGTTTGTCTCCTGACATCTTTTCAGTACTTTAGATAAGTTGCCTAAGCAATCATCAAAGCAAGAGCCAAACACCGAAAAGTCATCCATGAATACTTCTAAGAACTTTTCTACCATATCTGAGAAGATTGA